>JAADWX010000409.1:0-23019 GCA_023336405.1 Globisporangium echinulatum | reverse complement strand
GCGCGTTTGCTGCGCTGTCGTGCTGTGTCTTTAATGAGCGGTGTGTGAAATCACATCCACTCAAATCGGCTCAGTGACTGTGAGCGAAAATGACGGGTTTATTAATTTGCGCCGACCGCAGTAGTGGGAGAGTTGACTGTAAATGGTAAAATAGACAGTCGACCAATCAAAACAATTGAGCACAGCTGTTCAATGCGAGTTCAACTTTATGCACAAACCGTGAAAACACGTCCGATACAATGAACAAAACAATAGTTTTGTTTCAATGTTAAATTTTTTCAATTAATAAAAACGCGTAAAAAATTAGCCTAAAATTTACAAATGGCATTCGACAGTACAACTGAGAAATGGACTCTCATACAATTGTGAACCCTATCTCTGATCAATATTACAGTTAAATTTAATTGACAGAGCGAGTGACATACTTTTAGCTCATAATGCTGACCATGCGTTTCACTCAGGTTCAGCCTTGCTCGAGCCCAATGTGGAATCGAACGCTTGTACAGGCGCAAGTAGCGCAAAAATACGCGCGCTTGTCAACTAGCGGCAAGCGAACGCAATGAATCCTTTTTGCGTCGACACAACCATAGTTTTACACATTGATTCGATTTCGACCTTAATAAATACCTCCTCCTATGACATAGAACCACCGTTGATATGCGGATTATGGTATACAGGCAAATACAAACATGGCAATCATGATGTATGTAATTTTTCGGCATTATGATAATTGCCGTGATATATATGAAAGTGTCTTATGAGGATTGTCTGCAAAAAACACGATATTCGAAATATTATATCGTCGACCCCTAGCATATTCATCATCTGTCAATATCACTTTGATTGTACCAAATGAGTAGTTGTGCATCAAATGAAAATCAGATAGCATTAATCAAATCGCACAATCAATTTAATTATATATATCTAAAATAAGTCACCCAAATTGTATTTTAACAGGTCTAACTTCCTAAACCTGTTTTGTTCATTTGACATAATGTTACAGATTAGAACAAAGTTTTAGTACTGCCACACACGCAACGATCATTACTTGGTATGTCCTTCCCTCTCATTCGCAATGGCCATTGTTCTCACTCGCAATGCACGTCGATCGCGGTGCAGCACGAGGTGCGCTGGCGCAGTAACGCTGTTTGCTGTGCCTGCGCAGTCGACTCTGGTGCTGTTGGAGTAAGTGGGTAGGGTGACGCTGCAGGTGCACAAACGCACAGGCGAGCACATGCAATCTTGTGTGACATGTTGATACATCATACAATAAAATTTTATAATTAAAATGATGCGCTGTGGCAATTCCGTTGCATTCCAACCAGTCGGATTCACATTTTGTCGCTGTCTATATATATATGTTATAAAAATGGATTTATACGTTCGTATACATCCGAGTAACTCGTGACATATGAATATGATCAGACTAAGTTCCAAATCGTCCAATTGTTTGGAGTTGCAATTGATTTGTGGTGTATATTTTGATTGGGCTATGTCAGCATTTGCACTGTTTTATATCAAATGATGCAGAATGGTTTTGAATGGAGTATAGTCCAGTGCTGATGTTCCCAAAACCAGATGGCTTTGTGCATTAATGAAAGTAACTACGCATGAGCAAATCATGAGAGACGGCGTCGTAGCGCTATAGTCGAGTAAACGCAACCCAGGTAGCTGCGCGATTAGTGCGTCGTGCGGCGCCAGCTGAACGAACACTCACAGAGCTACACTCTAGGCGGAGGGAGGTTACTGCCACAAACAAGACGCAAAATGAGCGTTTACGTGTGCTACCAGGGCCACGACAAAGCCAGCGCGCTTGTGCATTCACGCTTGTGCATTCACACGCTCGAGAAGTTTGAAAGCGCGACGACGCCACCGCCAAAGAAACGCAAAAAGCCGCGGCGACAAACCCCGCAACTATCTGGTACCGGCGCTCAGACGCATGCGCACGCTGCACCGCGCTGGAGCGCTCAACGGTCGCATCGTGGCGTATGTTGTGCTACGCGCAGCTGGTCGAGTCGACGATCCGTCACCGCCAGCGTCGCTCGATATTCTCGCCCCTCAAGCGCAATTGACGCAGCAACCGCAGTTGACGCAGCATGAACAGACATGGGAGGTGCAGTTGTAATTGGAGCGATGGCCTCACTTGCTTTCTCATGTCATTGCCTCGCCGCTGCTGAATGCGTCAAGTGCGTGAAGTGTCCCTGTTGACACACAAGGAGACACCCGCGAAATGGCTTAATATATTTCCAACCATCCAATAGCATAAACTATAGCGATGATACTGATAACAATACAATACAAAATGAAGATATTGCTATCTGGATAACACGAAACCTTCGAATTTGACCAAACTTAGTTTCGTTACATGTGTCTTGTAATGAGCTTGATCCTGCCATGTAACTTGATTGGGCAAACAATGCTGTCAGCATTTGCTATCAACAGATGGCATATAGCATTACGGAATGTAACTAATTATGATTGCAACTGATCATAACTGATAAGCGAGGCGCTAAGTATGGCTAGCTGTGTTGCGTTTAGCATCTGTGGATATCACTTTTAATTGTTTCAACAGAGTAGTTGCGCCTGAATGGAAATTTGAGAGCTCTAGTTGATCATACATCTCCCAAATTATGTCACCCCTATTGTATTTTTTCTGATCTATCATTTTCAATCATTTGTCATATTTTTACATTTTTTGAATGAGTTTCGTTCATATTGACAATGTGTAACTGATTAAGTAAGTTCACGAAAGTCGTGCGTTATAATCAGTTTATTTAAGCTTCAGGTTAGTAACACAAAGAAATGCTGAAGGGTGAATTAACATCAGAGCCGCAAGTGTTCTGGAATCGACTGACGGGTAATCCGTCTTGCCCATGCATAAGACAAATGGTATCGGGCTGACGAAAAAGTGCCCATTCAGACTGCAGAGCCGTCGCTCGGAGTCAGGAACGTAGACTTTGTCGTGCCCTAAAACGTAAATCAAGGACTTCGTGAGGTCATACTAGTACGCGCAGAATGTACGTTAGACTGTATAGCGGAGGTTGGTACCGTGTCTTCAAAGCGTGTGGTATGCGTTTGCGAACGTCTCGTAGATGCCGATGGATAATGTGTATTAACTGAAGATTTCTTTTTCTTCAGAGTCATTGGAGTGTCTCTCCGCTGTTATACGTTTGTTGTTGCTGACGTAACCTGGCGCTGCCAAATAAAGTGGCAAAACATTAGTTCTGGAGGGTTTCATTCAATAAGATTAGACTGTACTATATATTGCTGTTCGACTGACGCTGTCTATCGATGAGCTTTATTAATTTTCGCCATCGTGTATCAACTTTGTAGCTGCAGTCCGGCATGATGCAAATTTCGCCGAAGATGTGTGAGGTAGTGACATGAGATTGTCCTATATGAATGATGAGCACGTGCAACTGCTTTGTGTTGAGAAGTCGTTTAAACTTGTGCTGATACTGAACAGCATTTTTCAAACTGAACAATCAACTTGATTCTAAGTCTCACGAATAATTCACCTACTTCGCATTTCGACAGATTTTTCTTGGTAAACACGATTTGTTCACTTAAATTGTGTCATATGGACGCAACCGCACGCTGCTGCATCGCCAAGTCGGTTGAGTAGTTCGATCGCATGGTTTTGACTTTGTCCTTCTGGGCTGTGGTAGCATTCGGCTCCACCAGCGGTTGATGTAGTTGATGTAACTATCGATATGTTATCGCAGTTGATCGAATTCAAGCTGATTTTGACGTCATACGTGCCCCTTTATACAATTCGTTCGACAGCAAACGGTTCGGCAAGCGCTGGGGTTAAACTCGCACTCCAAAGCCGCTGGAAACGCTGTCACCGAGGTGTTCTGTCTTGTGTACTTTTCGCATATCGTGCAATAGCAGAAATCAGTCTGTCAACTGGAACAGGTTGAACTGAGCACTACAGATGCCAATGCTCCATTGCATTGCGAGTGGGGTATCGTATGATGACGATAAATTACCAATTGTATTGTATTTTAATGCTCATGTATCGCTATTTATGTTTTAAAATTTCTGAATATCACTATGATTGTATCATTCGAGGTGATTATATATCTCCCGAATAAGTCACCCAAATCGCATTTTTGACTTATTTAGCTTGATAAACCTGTTTCGTTCATTTGACATATATTTTAAGTTTAATTCTATCGTCTAGTTTCGTCGTATGTAATTTGACTATTATGGTGCCACATTTTAATCTGGAACACAAAGTGGGCTGCTTGTGATCTCGCGCACAATCACGTGAGCGTAGTCAGCACCTGAAAGCACGTCGCGAAGAAGCTCGAACGTCCAGCAGCGGATATGGTGCGCGTCCTCCTCCTCCTCTCTCTCTCTCTGCATGCCCAGTAGCACGACGTGACACCTCACTTGTTGCTGCGACGTGCGTGTGTTCTTACACGCTCACTGTGGCTGCTTATGGTCGCACACACACACGATTCACAGGCCAACACACTTGCGCCGTACTTGACGGCGATCCGCCACTCGCTCGACTCGGCGCTGTGTCTGCGCAACTTCCCGTCGCAAGTCGTCGAGCGCCACAACAAACCCGAGGTCGAGCTACGGTGCGTCTTCCCCTTATGTCTCTGTCAATCTCTCGCTTGCTGTGTATGTGCGGGACTGCTGCTGCCGACGTGCTATGGCGTCCTAACGCACTGCGATGCTACATTACCTCCTTCCGTGACGACACGCATATATGGGACGTAGCTTGAGCAAAGAGCTCTTGCTGAACCCGGTGCTGATCAGCCGCAACGAGAATGAAAAGTGCCTCATTGAGCCGTCGATCAACTCGACGCGCGTGAGCATCTGCATCAAAAAGGCCGACGAGATCGAGACGATCCTCGCGCACAAGTTCAATCGCTTCCTCATGCAGCGCGCCGAGCAGTTCATCATCATGCGCCGTGTGCCCGTCGAGGTGCGTTTCTGTATGTTTGCATGTGGATATAGTGACCTTATATCCGTCACATCGTGCCACACCTCCATCGCTTACACGGGGATCTAACGTATACGCTCGTCATACCCTTGTGCACATACACGCACGCAGGGCTACGACATGAGCTTCCTCATTGTGCACACGCACCTCGAGACGCTGTACAAGCACAAGCTCATTGACTTTGTCATTACGTTCATGGAGGACATTGACAAGGAGATCAGCGAGATGAAGATCTCGCTCAATGCGCGCGGCCGCATCGTCGCGACCGAGTTCATGAAGCAGTTCACGTGAGCTACAGTTGCTGCTGCTGCTGCTGGTAGTGACGCCATAGCGTCAGCGTCGACAGTAGCGATAGGCGATACATACGCTGTCTATCCGTATACAAGAGCACACCAGTCAACTGTGAGCAGCTCCACTCGAGCGCTCTTTTATCCGATTTACTGATACACGAGCATCCTGGCGCTCTCCTTATCATCTATTTGTCGCTACTCGAGTGCTCCGCTACATGATGCTGCAGTTGCTGTCCTGCCGCTCCACCACGTCGCCGCACGGCTGCAGCTTGCCGATGAAGCACTGCTCGAGCATCCGGCGCGCATTCTTCGTGTGGAACTTCATGTCCTGCGTGCAGTCGGGCCCGCCGGCTTTGCGCAAAATCGACCGCGCGCCGCCAGGGTGGACGTCGACGATGCCCGTGACGTCGTAGATAAGCTTCCCGACCACGAGCCAGCACGAGTCGCGCGTCTTGTGCCGCTTCACTTCGCACAGACAGAGCTTCGGGACGCTCGTGCAGCGCGCGTCAGTCTCGTCATTGTCGCTCGCATCTGTATCGGTCGTTGGCGATTCGGGCGATACAAACGCTTTATGACGCCGCGGCGTCACTGCATTGACAGTGTTAGCAGTCATATCGCCGATACTAAGACTGTCTTTGCGCGACCGGCGACGGCTTGGCGTGACTGGCGCGCTCTTGCGGTCGAGCAGTCCATTGTCGGACTCTGCAGCTGGCTGCTGCGCAAACGCCGAGCCAAGTGGTCCGCATGCGTCGTGCACGCAGTCGCTGATGCTGCCGCGCCGCGACTGCGATTGCTGCTGCTGTTGCTGTTCCGAGTCCGACTCGAGTGCGTCCTCGTAGTCGACGACGATGCTCGTTGGCGCTGCAGGCAGTAGCGTCGTGACGATGCTTTCGCTGCCGAGCTCTTCGAGGTCGAGGGTCGCGATCGCGTGAGCGACTGTATCGAGTGTGTCGACGTCGGCAAGCGCGTCGTCGTTCAGCGACTGTGACTTTATATTGCCGAGACTGTGGCGCGGCTTGTTCGAGCGCGTGGCGCGCATGCCGGGGAGGATGCGGCCACTGTCGTCGACATACTCGTTCATGCACTTCGGGTAGCACTGCCCCATTGCGTCACTGCTGTCGTTGCTGTTGTTGTCGATGTCAGCAGCGTCGTAGAGTCGACAGAGCTGTTCGAGCTCGAGCTGGTTGATACTCACGTTGTCGATCGCGGCGCTGCTCGCGACTGCGATCTTGTCCGCATGCAGATGTGGAAGCGTCGCGGTAGCGTGCGGCGAACCAAACGGTTCGACAAAGCGCTCGCTGCCGCAAGACAATCGCGATGGCGATGGGGAACTGGACGTGCTCGCCTCTGCCGCGGACGCGCCATGCGGTGCAGCTGGCGCAGCCACTGCTGCTGTTGTAGCCGCTGGCGGCGCGGCAGCGGACACAGCAGTGCTCGTTCGCTGCTGCTTTACGCACATGCTCTTGTCGCTCGTGTGGTCACTCGCAGTGCGAGCGCACCAGCAGAATGACAACGCACGACAACGACGACCACGATGCAAATCGCTTTGTGACCGCACGCGCGTTGGTTTGAGCTTGTTTTGTATCGACCAAAACAGATTACACTTTTTGCATCACTTATAGTCTATAGACAGGTAAACTATGAGAATATTAAACATAAAGGTGTGTTTAACCTGCATATTTTTATAACGCAGCGATTTAACAATTGCTTTCAAATTCTCTATGCGAAATTGGTACCTGAATTGGCGAAACTCTACATGTTCCTGTCCTCTCTCAGATAGTTGAGATTGTGCATACTAAATCTATGTCAAAATGCGCTCTATCAAAAATCGAAGAGGAACATGTAGAGATCACGCCATTTTTCAGCAAAAGTCGGACGCTCTCTACATGTTCCGTAATATTTGACAATCAGTATACATTCAGAAACGAACTGACTCGGTTTCAGTATGGGAAAGCTGAAATGTAGGATTATTCCGATCAACCGGCAGGAACATGTCGAATTCCGAGTTTCAAGTTGTCGATTTCCGAGGTGAGTTCATTCCAATTGCATATTCTAACAGTAAAATCACTTTCTACATCAAATGAACAGGTTTCGATTTACCTCTCTATAATACACTTCGTTGATGCGACAAAACATCGTCCCTTTCGCTCTCCGAGATTCGACAAATGTATCGTTTTCTCGATCGGCGATTCGATTTTCCCGGCGGTTTCATTCACGTGGCGTCCGACTGGATCACGAAGAGACGCGAGCGCGTCAACGCGCGCTCGCGTCGTTCTATTGTTGCCTCGCCATTCTATTGTTGCCTCTCATTTGTTGCACTTTCACAAGTTGCCTTTTTGCGAGGTTGTACTTTGTCGATTCCGCAATGGTGCGGCAACGTCGTGGACATGCCGCCGACAATGACAGCGCGCCGCACACGGACAATGACATGCTCGCGTTCCTCACCAAGAGCATGCGTGCACGCGAGCACTGGCGACCATCCAAGGCGCTTGCAAGCTGCCTCGGTGTGCCGTACGCGCGCGTGCTCGTCGCGACGCGCAAGGACGACACAGCAAACCTCGTCTGGGCAACGGTGCTCGCACTCAGCTGCTGTGCGACGCGGCTTGCCGAGCACCACGAGGCCTGGTTCGAGCTCGCAGACGCTGCTGTCGCGTGGCTACATCGCCAGCCGCACTACGTCGAGCACCGCGAAGACCTCGTACGCAGTGCGTGCGCACTCCTAACCATCCGCGACGACGCGGTGCTGCTCACGACGCTCTTCGCCGAGCCCAAGAGCGCCGAGCAGCTCGCGCTCGAAGCCGCGCTTGGCGACTGGAAGCCGTGCTACCTCCAGGAGCCGCCGTACTCGCTCTACTACTGGAACGAGCGCACGAACCACAGCACGTGGCGCGATCCGCTCGAGACCGCCAAGCAGCAGCACGACGCGCTTGAGCGACGCCAACAGCGCGACGCGCTGCTTGCAAAAGCGCTGCCGCAGCGGCTCGCGATCAACCGCGATGCGCGGCAGCCCGAAACGATTGTGCGTTGCAGCCGCTGTCCACTGCAGCAGCAGCAGCCGCCGCGCGAAGCGAACGTGCTGTGTCTTCACTGCAGCGACAACAGCGGCCGCGACGGTGCAGGCGTGTACTACTGCGACGCGTGCTGTGACGCCGCGCACTGTACGGACGCGACGCTGAGCCACTGCGCCACGGGCTTTCGCTTTCGCGAGTGCATTGGCGCGCGCGGTTTCCCTTCAGCAGCCAAGCGATGTGGTGCCAGCAGCAACAACAGCAGCAGTGGCGTCGCGCAGCTCTCGACTGCAGTGACGCCATCTGTCGTAGCCACGGCCACAACTGCCTCTACTGCTGCTGAGTAGGCGAGACTGCTGCCAGTACATCGTGACGTGAAGTCCGTCACTCCTCTTCACACACGACTGCTACTGCTGCTGTTGCGTCGCCTGGTATCATATCGACAGTCGGCGAATCGAGCAATCGATGTGGTAAGAGCGAGTCGTTGTTCGCGTGCGATGCTACTGCTGACGCCTCCGTTGCCGTCGTCACCACAGCAGCCGTTGGGATCGCAGCTCTAGACACTGGCGTGGCGTACTCGTCTTCCCAGATCGTACCGACCACGTCAGCGAGCTTGCGCACGATCGAGTACTGCATCGTCGTGACGTGCTTGCGCGGATTGGTGTCGACAACGCAGAGCAGTGCGATCGGCGTGCCCGACCGCGCACGGATCGGGAAGCCGGCGTAGAAGCGCACGTGGCTGCTGCCGCGCACGGCGTCAAAGTTGCGGAAGCGGATGTCGAGCGTCGCGTCGCGCACGAGGAACGGCAGCGGCGACATTGCAGCAAACGTGCAGAACGTCTGCGAACGCTCGAGCGTCTCGCGCTCCGTGTCTGGCGGCGCTGCGAGCGTGTACGTCTTTGCGCCGCTCGGTACAGTCACGTACGCGTTCGCGGCGTCAAACTCCTTCGCAACGAGGTCGCAGATGAGCTGCATCACTGCCGTGTTTGCGCTGCGCTGGAGCAAATCATAGCTTGCGATGCACGCGCTACACGCGCTTTCGTTCGCGCTGACCGGTGCTGCAGGCGACTCGGTGCGGCTGTCAAAGTAGATGGGGTACTGCCGCGAGCCATCAGCTTCTGCAAACACATACGCAGTGATCGGCAGCTCGGGCACTGCGACCTCGAAGCACTGCTGCACGAGCAGCTGTGCGCACTCGCACTCGGCCGACTGCTTGCTATCGCCGTTGCGTTCAGCATCGATACTAGCGCGTCCGAGCGCCGAGCCGCGAGCGTCTCCGGTGCCGCCGCGGAGTCCGCTGTCGAGTCCGAGCGTGCACTCACCACCGGCGCTTGTCGCGGCCCAGTCGTCCTCTGTGATCGCGTGCAGCATTGCGTCGCTGACGTCGACGGTGCAGTCGAGATGCTGCAACAGCACGAGCACCGCGCTGCGCAGCTTGGGCTTGGTGCGCAGCGTGTCGGCGAGATGCAGCGCGAGCTGGCTCTTGGCGCTCGGTACGACCCACGGCAAGTTTGCGAGCTCGGTCACGCGCGCGGGGTCCGACCACGTGTTCACGATGCTCAGACACGCGACGCACGCGCGCACAAAGTGGATCACGTGCATCTTGCGCTCGCGCTCGATCACGCTCGAGCAGTGGTGGCACACCCAGAAGCCGCAGACGTGGCAGAGCAGCTCCTTCCAGAGCGCGTTCAGCTGCCGTCCGCAGTGTTTGCACCGCGTCGGCGGCATCGTTGCGACGTGCGTGAGCGACTGGAAGCCGATGCTGCGGCGCCGCACGATGAGCTGCTGGCGCGAGAGGCGCGTGAACACGGGATGGTCTGCGCCGCTGCTGCTCATCGCGTATTCGTTGTGACTGTGTGCGACTGGCGATCGATTCCGAGAGGCTGTTTGCGTTGCATTGTGGCTCTCAACGCGACCCTTTGAGCCCGATGCTGGCAGAAATGGCGCCGAGTGAATGCGATGTGGTCAACGACTGAAGTACGGCATAGTGTCGTATACGACGCGGAGCAGCTTAGCGTTCTTCCGCGGTCGATGCTGTCGCTGCTTCTCGAGTGTGACTCTGCTCTCCTTGACGACGAGAAGAGGCTTTAGTGGATCGCGATAACGTCGTCAACTGAATTACTGACCTCAGCACCACCGCTGCTCCATGCTCAAATGCACATGAGTGCACATGACGACAAGAGCTTGCAGAGTCGCGGTCACAGTCACACAGCAGCATCGAACACGAGTGAGCGTGCGCGCGTACGCTGCAGCGGAAGCAGTGAGTGAAAACGCGACGCACAAGCGATAAGTCAACGAGTAGGTGAGCAAGTGATTGGGCCGCGAAGAGGGTGGACCACTCGGCTCGATTGATTGGCGCAATGCACGCGAGGCACGCGAGGCACGCGCTCGTATTGGTGCATGCAATGTTGACGACTCGTTAGCGACATGATGACGCCCGCGACGATTCCAAGTACGTGGTCGCATGTCAAACGTAATCAGTTGGTCAGTGAGTGTGTGCACCGCGCATGGTGTCTTATCGACCCGCGAGAAAGCGCGTGTGCGTGCGAGTGGCTGGAGCAGTTCTGCCTGCTTGCCTCGCTGCATGCACGACCTACACTAGGACCTCGTGGCGGACCACCGGAATCCGTACAGTTCAGGAACGTGAGCTGCCCACTTCTCACCTCATCTACTGGCCACGGTGGTTGCACGAGCAAGTGCGCGACTGACCCTCGCTAGTTTGTGCTCGCTCTTCGCACCGTCTCGTCCAGTCAACCAGCCACCCCATGTGACCGTCTTTGCAGGACAAGACTTGATGTTCGAGGAAGAGAGGGTTGGCAGCAGGAGCCAGCAACGAGCGAGGCAAGACAACGAGCATGCGCGCGAGTAACGCAAGCGTCGCGCATTCGTGAGTGAGCCCATTGTCTCGCGATCACTCCCTTGCTCGACGATCTTAGCAGCAGCTCTCTGTGCCTAAGCGTTGCGCCACACACTGGCCACTCGTCTGCTTGCCCATGTTGTTGTTGGTCTCCGCTCGCAGAGGCGAGAGACTGAGCACTCAGCTGCTTCGTGCGAGCACATCTGCGTCGGCAGTAACTTGGCGGTGAACACACCGAGCCACTCGAGCACAAGTGACATGCCAAAACCAGTAGTGCTTGCTTGTCAAGCATGATTTGCAACTGCTTGCGTTGCGCGTGCAACCGTTTGCGCAACGCAAGATCGTGTACTGCGATCTTTTCGACTCTGACAAGACGAAGGCAGAGAGACAATTGTGTGGTGTGCGGCGCGAGCGTGAGCAACACAACGCAAAACAAGCAAGTTGTTGCCAGCAGCAGCAGCAGCAGCGACAGCAATGAAGGTCGTGATGACGGCCATGGAGGCAGCGACGACAACGATGTCCTTTTTGCAGTACTGGCTGCATGCACGAGCATTGCTGCTTCCTTGCGCGCGCACGCTGTCGTTGTTGCTGAAGCACCTGTTCATTGCATTTCGTTTTGCTGGACTGCAATCGTTGTTGTTTGTTGGCAGCTATTTGTTTCATCCCGTGGGAATGTGTGCACCAAAAAGGGCGAACGATTTCCCACCTCGCATTTCTATTCATCGTTTCTATATCTACCGATGACCAAGATCTTTGCGCGGCAAACAAACAATGCGAGAACGAAAAGCATGATGCACCTCAGTCGCAAAAAGAGCTCGAGCCCCACAAGCCGTCACAGCACAGCAGTGCACAGCACACACACACAACAACAACAGCAGCAGCAATGGGCAAGAAGAAGAGCAGCAGCGCGACCGAACAGCCGACGAATGGCGTGACGAACGGCAAGACGACGCTCACGAGTCCCGTGAACACGGCCGGCTTTACAAACTACGGCGCAACGACAGCCGTGCCGCCATCGACCAGCAGCAGCAGCGACACGAATGGCAAGCTCATGGACCAAGTCAAGTCGGCGCACGCGAGCCGCGATGCTGTCGCGTCGCGTCAACTGCACCAGCTCAAGATCGAAATGGCGCGTCACGAACACGCACAGGAGAACCACATGGCCGGTGGCGGGTACATCAAGAGCGCCGTGTACGGCGGTCTTGACGGCATCATCACGACGTTTGCAACTGTGACGTCGGTCGCAGGCTCGGGGCTTCCCCACTCGGTGATTTTGATCATTGGCCTTGCGCACCTCGTAGCTGACGGGCTGTCAATGGGGCTGGGCGACATGCTCAGCAGTCAGGCCGAAGCCGACCTCGTGAACCACGAACGCGCGCGCGAGGTCTGGGAGTTTGAGAACTACCCCGAAGGCGAGATGGACGAGATGATTGAGCTGTACGAGAAGAAAGGCATCTCGACCGACGACGCGACGCTCGTGGTCAAGACGCTTGCAAAGTACAAAGAGGCGTTCATCGACATCATGATGGTCGAAGAGCTCAACCTCATGCCGGTCGACGACGACGACAGCCCGTTGACTGGCGGCGTCGTCACGTTTGTGTCGTTCATGGCATTCGGTGTCATTCCGCTCGTGTCGTACCTCGTGAACCTCATCCCGGGCATTGGCATGAGCGCTGACGTCGTGTTTTACGCGTCGTGCGTGCTCACAGTGATCACGCTGTTTTTGCTGGGCGCCGTGAAAGCGACGTTTGTCGGCCAGCAGTGGTGGAAGTCCGGGTTCTCGATGATGGTGAACGGCACGATCGCTGCAGCCTGTGGCTGGTTGATTGGCTTTATGCTCCAGCTCACGGGGATTCAGAACGTTGTGTAGGCGAAAGTCGGACTTTGGTGGAAGCAATCGTACTTAGGCGGATGAAGAGACGTGAAGTGGCGCAATGGTGGAAGAGCGGAGCGCGATACAGCATGGAGAGCGGTTTTGGATGGAGCGTCGGACGTAGGGAATGCATAGGATGAACGAGCCGAATGGATTGATTGTTTATTGCCAACGTGCTGCTCGCGAACAGTGCAAATGGAGCTGCTCGCATGTGCTGACGTGCGCTCTTGGATATCGACAGTGTCTAGTCGTCACGATGTACCATGTTATATGCATTCGACAAAGCCAGTGATCGCGCGCACGAGGTCCCAGCACGAGACGCCGAGCGCCAGGCTCCCAATCAACAGCACACCAGCGACGAGGCAGAGCATTGTCACAACCATTGTCGACGGCGCCATGGGCTTGAACGCAGCCATGAGCGCCGACTCGGAGTCAAAGAGCGACGGGTGGAGCGCGGAACTCAAAATCATAAAGTTGTGGAGGCAGCCCGTGTCGCAGCTGACACTGAGGATCCGCCCATCGGCCGTCCACGCGAGGTCTTGAAAGCTCAGCGCAAACGCATTACTAGGTGCCGGCTCGCCAAGGAGGTTCGTAGTAGCAGTAGTAGTCGAAGCCCCTGAAGCCCCTGAAGTAGATGTTGGCGGGTCGCTCTCGAGGTACTCGACTGCGATCTCTTTCCAGTCGCTCATGCGCACGACTTTGAGGCAGTTGTCGCCGCACGTTGCAACGGTCCCATTCACTTCGTTGTACACGATCTCGCGCAGTGAGTGCTCGTGGAACTTGGCGCAGTACTGCTCCTGGCCAATCTCGTTGAGGTTCGTCGAGATGATCACGACGTACCCGGACGAGAAGCCTGCGATGATAAAGCCGTTGCCAAACCACTGGTACGCAACGATGCTGCCGTAGCGGGTTTGGAACGCGAGCTCCAACGCGTTCTCGCGCTCGTGGAGGTCGTAGAGCAAGATCGTCTTGCCGCCCATATTGACCGACAGGATCGAGTCTTTGTCTTTCGACTTGCCGCCAAACTAGCCGCCGCGATACAGTAGACGTCAGTTGGTATGAAACGTATAAAGATGACCAACATATCCAATATGTACAACATATAAATATGTATACAACATACAATGATATGGACAGTAACACTGCATACTATATATACATATAAACCTAACATGCAATGTTGGCACATACACGACATATACAATAACGTATTTACACGTACTGTGATGCACTGCGGCGTTGCTTTGATCTTGACTTGGTCGTACGTACGGCCGTTCGCTTGGCAGAGCGTGATCTGTCGGTCCTCGGACCCAAACGCAAACTTGTTCTCGAGGTTCCAGTCGCCGCAGAGGATCCGGCGCTTGTGCTTGCTCGCAACGTGCGCTTTCTCGCCGGTCGCGTGGTCGTAGATGTACACCTGGCCGCGGTTCGTCCCAATTGCGAGCTGCGAGATTACGAGATGGCCAATGACGACAACGTATATAGCCAACATATAGTCGCGCACAAAGTGCAACGGATCAGACAACAGCGCAACGTATATCCAGCTAAACGTACACACCATTCAACGTATAGATCCGCTACGTCTGAGCAGACGCACGCACCAGCTTGGACTGCGGTGCTTTCGACCACTTCAGGAACGTAATGTCTCTGCACGGCAGGTCCACGAGCTGGTGCTCGCGGAGCTTCTTCGGGTCCCAGAGCACGAGCGCAGCCGAGTTCGCCTGCACGATCGCGAGCAAATCGCCATCGACGCTCCACTCGAGCAGCGTGCACGGACTATGTGTGTGCATTTGCGTGCGCGTGAGTGGACATGTATGTGCATGCGTGACTGCAGCACACGCGTGCACGCAGCAGCTGGCATGCACGACATGACATACAAACAACGCACCTGGGCGACGGTGGCACGATCTGGTCGACGAGTTTGCCGCGACGGCCAAAGATGTGCGCAACACGTGACGTGCCGGTCGATGCGACGTACTTGCCATGTGGATCCCAAGCGTACTTGACCGGTCCAGTGCCGTGATGGCGCGCATCGACGGAGAACAGCATGAGCATCGTACCTCGCAGTCGGAAATTCATGTCGTCGCTTTCTGATGTGGTGTGCAGCATACAATTCGACCAATTCGATCTAATGAACACATATCTGACGCTCACACGTAAGTTTAATTATTTACTAAATAGCAGGCTCACAAACAAATAAACGACTCAACAATGTGTGTTCCTTATCCAACTAACAAATATCAAATTCACAGCTGTGTTTTAGATGTCAATTAACAAAAGGTAAAAATAGTACAATATGTGCAATGTATCACTATTTTAATTGCTTACAATACTGAAGTATTCGCAGTATTGTATTTGTATATATTAGGAAGTCAAGAAGACAATTTGTTATTGTGTCGAGTATGTTGATTTTGTATAACAAAGTCATGTCTATACTTTATCCAAGTGAAAACCGTCAGACAAAAATACATTCATATACAAGTAGCCATTTCTAAATCGAGGCGATCAAGCGATCCTCAAGCTCAGACGCTGAAGCCTCGAGGTCGCCAAGACTGCCGAGTGCGTCGTTCATCGCTGTCGCTACCATCGCGACACCTCACTTTCTCCTGCTCCAGCTGCTGCGTCCCTCAAAGCCGCCGCTCGCACATCCACGCTCTGCCTGTGCGTCTTCCTACTACGTGCTAGCCCAGCAGACAGCGAGACGGTAGGTCCAGCCAGCTATCTCTCAACGATGAGTTCCCCACCTGGCTCACCTGTGCGAGCCCACACGTCGCCGTCCAAGGCCAAGGCACCCGGCAGTCCAAACCACTTTGGCGGCAATGCGTTCACCGGCTATGCCGACATCAAGTCGTCGTGCGGCGAGCAGGTCGACTCGCGCAAAGTCACAGCACCAGTCACCGTGTTTGGCAGCAGCACGCGGCCGCACTCGACGACTGGGAGCAAGTCGCCGGGACCTGGCGCGTACCAGATCCCGTCGTCGATCGGCAAGCCCGTGCTCTCGACGATGCACATGGCGCCGGCGTGTTCGATCAGCGGCCGCGAGAAGTTTGGCTCGACGATCGATGCGAAAGCGTTGGGCAGCACGCCCGGACCCGGCGATTACAACTCGGGCATTGTGAACCCGCGCGAGCGCGCTGCACCGAGCTACTCACTCGGCAAAAAGTGGGGCGCAGAGGCCGGCAGCAGTGCCAAGAAGTCGCCCGGTCCTGGGTCGTACGAGTCGTCGTCGACGCTCGGCCGGACGTTCCTGTCGACACAGAAAAGCAACCCAATGCCAGCGTTTACCAAGGTTGAGCGCAAGCCGCTGACGTCCGGCAACACGAACGTCGGTCCTGGGCAGTACGCGGTCGTGGTCGCAGCCGTCGGCAAGCAGCCGATCTCGACGCTCTCGAGCGCTGCGTCGTTCTCGTTTGGGACCGAGCAGCGCACGCGCGTGTCGCGCAGTTCAATCAATGCCGTGCCAGGTCCAAACATGTACCCGGGCAAGAGTTCGGTTGGCAAACAGGTCGAGTCGACGTACCGCACAGCCCCCGGGTGCTCCATGTCGGGGCGCACGAAATTTGGGAGCCACTTCTAGGCCGTAGACTACTAGTAGTACCAGATTTACTGGTCGATCCGATTGTTGGGTGAACCACACTAATTTGCCAACTAGGCGATGACGCATATATGAACACGCCCTTCTAACCGATTTGCATCGATTTTCAGACGTAGCGCCTCTCACTATATCTCACTCTCTGTCCCACATGCGTACTTCGTCGGTCGTATCTAGCCATCATCCAGCTACTCTTCATCGTTGTCATCGTCATTCGCATGCGCTTGGCGCCATGCTTTGACGCGCTCAAACTCGTTGTAGTGCGACTTGCGCTTCGCTGCAAACTGCGGGTCTTTCGCGACCTTCTTGCCGTCCGCGTCGCGCGCTGCAAAGCGAGCAGGCGAGTGAGCAGCACTCGCTTCGTCGCCGCTGCTGCTGCTGTCCCACTCGCTCGCGTGCGCAGCGTCGTGCTGCTGGACAGTCTCGAGCTTGTCGCGCAGCTCGTTCCACTAGTATAAGTGAGTATATGTAGCAGCAGTCAGTGCGATCGTAGCTGTTGCGGCAGTCACGACGACGACGTGGACAGTGCTAGACGTACCTCAATGGCAGATGGTTCGCCTTCTTTGCCCGACAGACTCCGTGCTGGCGACACGGGGCTCTTTGCAACACCGGCGTCGTCTGCTTCGTGGTTGTAGTAGTGATACGGCGTGTTGGGCTCCTCAATCTTTTGCCGCGTGCCGCGCAGCAGGTCGTGCTCTGCAATCGTCTCTTCGTCCCACGTCACGTGCGCTTTGTCGTGACCGCTACTGCTACTGTGATGATGACGACTCGCAGCGTCAGCAGAAGCAGCAGGTGCAGGGCTGGCGGTAGCAGCAGCAGTGGTCGTACGTGCTGGTGTCGACATGTTCGTTTGAGCTCGGATCAAATCTGTGTGTGAGCGTGTCTTCATGTGTCAATCGACCGTACTTTATCAAGTGCATACATTACGTCGTATCGTACGAAACATAGTGATACTGCCACATCACGCCACGCCATCCGCACCCTGCACTCCAGACCGAAAGCACCGAGACCTCGAGCGAGGCGTACGGAAACAGCCAAATGTGTTGGAGCTGACAAGCAAACCTCCGGCGCCAGACATCATCTCCTGTGAACCGAGCGACCTATGCGTGTGATCGTGTCAGCGACGATGACTAACGACGTGTTCATCTCGGTAGTCTACATCGTTCACAATGTATGTCGTACATCCTGTACTGCTTTTGATACTGAGATGGTCCAGGTGGATGCTGGTGTGGTCGACATACCGATGCCTATTATCAGACCCCAAGTCGTCCTCGCAACGTCATGCAAATGTGAATGGCGCTCGAGCTAGCTGGACCGAGCTAACTCGCCTCTTCAGTCGCTCCTGTCACCATCGAGGTGCCGGTATCAGAGCTGCCAAACGTACATACACACACATATATATATATACAAGCATGAAGAGCGGGTCGCCATCGACGTGCTCGCCCACACGGCTCCACTACGGCACGGCGGCAGCGACATGCTCGACGAACCCAGTGTTCGTGCACACCAAGGCGATCGCAGCTGCAGCGCGCGCGACGACGGCTGCTGCGTCTGCGATGATCGCAAAAGCCAACAACGTGAGCGACCTGCACGTGCTGCATGCTGCGACTTCAGCGCTGCACTCGCCGCGATCGACTGCCGAGCGTAGCTCGCGAGAGACCAACCGGCCGTTCACGAGTAGCGCACATACGACGCCGCGCCGAGGCAGCAGTAGTAGTAGCAACAGTAACAACTCATTAGTGCTGCCACATGCTAAAGGCGCGAGTAGTGCGAGTCGCGGGAAGCAACCGAGTGAGCGCACGAGTCCTCGCGATACGCAGCGTCCATTGACGTCACCAACACAGCAAATCGATACACTAGACTCACAGCAGCAACAGCAGGTGTCGCCGAACTTGCCGCCTCCGCGCAGCGACCTCGAGGTGTTCCCAGCGTGGATTCGCGAGCGCAAGGACTTCCAGGTCTTCTTCCCGCGCTTCTCCGACGTCGTGATCACGGACGACGAGATCCTGCGACAGGGCGTCCCAAAGGCGCCGAGCGACCGCAACATCGTCGAGCTCCAGTGCCTCGCGCGCTGGATCATGAAGATCCCATCGATGGCGGCATCGCTCGATCTGAGCCAAGCGACCGAGATCGCCAAGCTCGCGCAGTACCAGGCGCTCGCGCCGCGCGAGTTTGTCTTTCGCAAAGGCGACAAAGGTGATGCGTGCTACCTCGTCTTCTCGGGCGACGTGCATGTGCTCATTGACGGTCAAAAGGTCGCAACGGTCAGCAAGAACGCAGCGTTTGGCGACATTGCGCTGCAGATCGAGAACGCGACGCGCGGTGCTGATGTCCAAGCCGGGTCTCCAGTCGCAATAGCATCGACAAACATGGGTCTGACTGGCACTACGACAAATGCCACAAATGCGATTGCGACAGCTACATCTGCACCAATTGGCGCCGAAGTGCTCAAGATCCTCGCTGAGGACTACCACAAGACGCTCGCGCGGTGCCAGACACGGCGGCGCAAGCACCTCATCTCGTGGCTCCACACTGACGTGCAGCTCTTTCGCGACTGCGTCGAGAGCAAGCTGCACTACTTTGAGCTCGTATCGCTCGACGTTTTACTGAAACAGGGCGAGATCCTGTACCGCCAAGGCGACTCGATCGGTGCGTTCTACATCGTGCGGTCCGGTAAAGTGCGCCTCGAAGTCGACATCCAGTACGAGCACAAACATCGGTGGCCGGTCGGGAAGCACGAGTGGAAAGAGCGCGTGCACGCTGCCAAAGCGCGCGTCCCGTTCGCGTACGAGTCACCTGGTGGCTTCTTTGGCTTTGAGATGTTTATTGATGGCGAACAAACGCGCGCGTACACGGTGATCGCCGACTCGCCGACCGTCGAGCTCGTCGGCTTGAACCGCGTCGACTGCTTCTCGCCCTACTTCTCGTTCACGCCGCGCGCGATCGACCGGATCCGCGACAAGCACGAGACGTGCCGCGCGCTTGCAGCGACGCAGATCCATCAGAAGCGCAAAGTCTTTCACGAAAACACGTCAGCGTCCACACACAAGAAGGTGAGCGCGAGTGCTGGACGCGACGTGGCTGTTAGCGTCGCATCCAAGTTCCACGACTCGAGAGAACCACCGCAGTTCCAGTTCCCAACGCTCAAACCCGCCAAGTGGGACGCCCCGAACGACGTCGTGCGCGCACTGCAGCGGTCGTGTCAGTGACGCCCATGCCGTCTGTGTCACTCTTTCTCTCGAGCTCCTGCAGCTGGCAACAACAGGTCACGTCGCTGCATCTACTCGATAGGTCGCGAATACCTCCCTCTCGACTCCAGGACGCGGCATTACACGATTTGATGCGTCGTGCTGTTGCTGCGGCACGCCATGACATCACTAGTCGGGTCGTGCAGCACTGTACGCCGATCCGAGTGAGTGCACGCATTTGCTCGCTTTCACTGCGAGCTCGCTGTCTCAACCTGTACGCAAGACGCAAGACGTGCCATTGCATAGACACCCGGGTGACAAGGCGTTAGCGTTCGCTGGTACGGCGTCGCCGAGCATCACTACGCGGTCTGGTGAGCGCATGTAGCAGCGACAGACTCGCGCCGCAAACGTACATCGCGGATGATGGTCGGCTAGCTCCAGTCCACCAAGTGGGACGTCGTGAGACGACGTCGTGCGTGCACTGCAACATGCGTGTCAGTGGCGCGTTCAGTAAAGCGCACGGCGATAGCAGTACTGGGTGTACATAGCGGGCATTTTGGCAATGAGCATTGGTGCCTTCGCGACCAACATGCGCACGCTGTCGTCGCCCATGGCGTGCACGCAGTGAATCGCGCCGAGCATTTTACTTGCTTGCGCTCGTTCTCAGAGCCACTGTGGTCCATGCAAGCGAGGATCATCCTGTTGACCTCTTGCCGCGGTTTGCAATGGCGCCGAGAGGAGGACCATGTCGAGCAAGTAACCTGTTCTGGTACGACGACAAGTCGTCCACGATCTCGAACGAGTCCTAATGGATGTCGGACGGTCGGTCGTCGATGAGCGACGTGAACAGCCCAGACCGCCTTGGCACCGATCCATCGATCCGAAGCGCTCGTTCAGCGCGATCCTCGGACAGCGTGTCGCGGATGTTCGACAGTTGAGCTGCTGCAATGCCTCGGGGTCGCGCACGCACTGCGGCACGGACGGATTCGAGACGATTGACACGTCCTTGGCCGTGCGCACACACACGGCGTAGCACGAGAGCATGTAGAGCAGCAGGATCGAGTCTGCCGGCCACGCCTCTTGTCACGGTGTGTCCCGTCGGACCAAGTCGTCATCCATGTCGTTGACTGGGGAATCGCTCTGACCCTGTGCGAGCGGCTTTGGGTCGGAGATGAGCCGAAATGCAGGATTGGACAGCACTACCTTGGACGAAACGGTGCCAGTCGACGCAATGCACGCGCTGCGCAAGGGATCGCTGCTGCGATTTCCACCGGGTCTGTCGCCGAAGAGCGTGTTGCTGCTACTGTCATTGTCGTCGATCTACTTGCTGTGTTGATGTGAATTGGATTGCATGAAGTGCATGTCGCAGTCATCAAACTGTATTCTGCGCATTCGTTGTCATTACTTACTCTGATTATCAAAATGTAAGATTTCTGGATGTATTGATTTGTTGCAAATTTGGCTGTTTATGCCAAAAGCGCGAGACTCTTTAGCTTTGCGACTCGACAGTGAGCACACAATCCGAACAGACGAGTAGCGCCCACACTCACTCAAGACAGCAACGACAAGCGACAATGGCGCCATCCCCTCCGCTCGTGCGCGACGACGAACGCGCAGACTTTGAGGACGTGCTCGGTAGCGGCGGCATCTTCCGCAAGATGGTGCGCACGAACCCCGAGGGCACACCCGTCGGTGCGTCTCGTGCTCGTTTGTGCATATTAACGCACTCTGTGACTGCATGTGGCTGATATAGGACCGAGTGCGAGCACGTTCTCTCTCTGTATGTGTGCGCATACTCACGCGCATGTTGCTGTTGCATATGCACTGTGCATGTGGTCGTAGAGTTTGGGCAAGAGGTGACGATCCGGTACTCGGAGAGGCTGCACGCAACGAACGCGACCGTGACAGTCGACGAGACGCGCAAGCTCCGCATTGGCGACGGCGAAGCCATGCCAGGTACTAACGACTACGACACACTGTGTATCCACGTATCTATCGTATGGCTGCAGCGAGTCGCTTCCCCACTCTTTCACTGACGCTTCGCGCATTTTGTATACCGTCTCGCAGCGCTTGAGCTCATTGCCAAGATGCTGCGCGTCGGCGAAGCGTGTGAAGTGCGATGCGATGCGCGCTTTGGCTACGGCGACGTCGGGCGCGCACCGTCGGTGCCACCAAACGCAGCACTGCGGCTCCAAGTCGAACTGCTGCGCGTGCGGTCGAAACGGCCAGATGAAATGACGTCGAGTGAACTACTTGAGGAAGCAATAGTGAAAAAAGCGAGTGGGAATCGATACTTCAACGAACAGAACTACGAGCAAGCTGCAAAGCTCTACAAGCGCGCGCTCAAGCTCCTCGAGTCGTGGGAGCACTCGGACGACGACGCTGCCAAGTGCAAAGAGCTGCTCGTAGCACTCGGAAACAACGTTGCCAACGTCCAGATGCGGCTCCGGCAGTTTACTGAAGCACAGCAGTCGAGTCGCGAAGTCCTGATGCTCGACGCGCGCA
Source organism: Globisporangium echinulatum (assembly GCA_023336405.1). NCBI lineage: Eukaryota > Oomycota > Peronosporomycetes > Pythiales > Pythiaceae > Globisporangium > Globisporangium echinulatum. The sequence continues at coordinate 746 of JAADWX010000409.1, read as the reverse complement.
ATGTCAAAGCGATGTACCGCCTCGGGCAGATTGGACTCGAGCAGAACGATTTTACAGAAGCGACGGAGAACCTCCAGAAAGCGATCGCACTCGAGCCCAAGAACGTCAAAGTGCGGCAGCTGCTGAAAGACGTCAAGAAGAAGCAGCAGCAAGTGAAACAAGAGCAGAAGCGGCTGTACGCCAAGCTCGGTGGTAGTGGTAATGGAAGTGGGAGTAGTAGTGCTGCTGGTGCTGGCTCTGCGGTCGCGCAGCACCGGAATCCGGTTGTGCGGTTTGCAAAAGCGAATCCGTCAGCAGTTGGTGCGATCGTCTCGGGCATCATCGCGCTGCTCATGTACCAGTTCATTGGCAAGCGATTCCACAACATGGAGTAGACAGAATGAATGGATATGCAAGGTGCCATGGTAGTCGAACAAGCTACCCGCTGCTTGCAGCAAGCCGATCGATCGAATCGCCACAACACGACGAAAACACTGCTGTTGTACATACTGCAAATTTGAAGATCAAGCAATCACTTGATGAAAGATGGAGTGGCGAACTGGGAAAGCGATGGTGAGTGAGTGAGGCAACATGCGTATCAGTACAACGATGCTGTTACTGGCTGTTCACGTTGTTCGCGAACATCTCGTGTCGGTCGTATGTGTACTGGCTGGCGCACACTGTGTTTAACAGCCACTAGTGGTGGGTGTGTCGTCGCTCCAGCGTACCAGTACGCTCGCTCGTTTGTGCACTCACACTGAGCACCG
>JAADWX010000408.1:0-23030 GCA_023336405.1 Globisporangium echinulatum | reverse complement strand
GGCAAAGAAAGCAACGTTCGAGACTGTTTGGGAGACGGCAGACAAGGTGACTCTACTACCAGGCTTCATCCTCCATATCGACTGTTGTCACGACCGATCCGAGCGCTGGTCAAGTGACGAGGACACAGAATTGGTCCGTCTACGCGAGATCTATGGTGCAGCATGGTTTGAGATTTCCGAGCGTATGCGTGGCAGATCGAGAGGTGCTGTGATGCAAAGGTGGGTTGTGCTTCACAAACGTATGATTGAGACATAGATGATCGAGACAGGTGATGCTCGCTTTCAGTCCAGCGAACCGCTTCAGTAGAGTCGACAACGAGTAGCTTCGTGAGGCCCGGGTCGATCACCCACTTGGCATACCGGTATACTAATTTCCAGTCAATAGAGCGTCATTTTTTTGTCGACATCTCAATCAGCGGCCAAACCTGAAAGCACCACTCGCTCGTGCGCAAGCTACGCTCGAGATCAGCTACTGCTGCAGACACAACGCTTGGCCAATCGTGCTGCGGACGGACAGCAGGCAATGCGCGCGCGAATGCAAGACGCCCGAGCGCTTGCTTGTGCACAGCCGCAAGTAGCAGCGCCTGAAAGCAGCGGTAGCAGCAGCAGCAGAAGCGATGCGAGCGCCGTGTCCCAGACCCAGCCGACGCGGAAGCAACGGTTGGATGAGTGGAAGCGCCAGAAGAAGCAACAGCAGCAAGACGCAAAGCCGCTGCCGCCGCCATTTCGCCCGACAGCAGCAGCAACGAGCACAACGACACCCAGTCGAGCGAAAACCGTAGCGAACCGCAGTCGACCTGGTGTCAGCAGACCACGCACCGCAAGCATAGCATCGTCGAACAGCAGCAAGAACGTCCCGCGCGTGCGACTCGCAGAGAGGAAGCACTCGACCATCATGGCGCCGCCAGTTGCAAAGCGCAGCGCGAGCGTGAGCAGCAGTGGTAGTACCGACACTGCGAACGGCAGCGAAGAACTGCACCAGCAGCCGTCGACGCCCACTCCTCCTCGCGACACTACGTCGCGCTCGCCACTGCCAGATGCACAGAACTCGACGCTTCAGTACTCGCCTGCAGCTGTTGCCGCCCACTCGGTCGTCTACCGCAGCGAAATCGAACACGAACAGCCAGCAGCCCGCGCGCCACTGCACCGCGTCGAGCCGCCTCGTGGTCCATCGGTGCCGACAGACGTGTTTGACAACTTTTACGAGTGCGCCGCTGCAAGTCCGCATGCTGCATCAGAGCATCGCGAAACAACGCGGCACAGCGCGTTGCCCACACAGTCGCCGCCTCGTGCAGCACCACCGGCGAGCAGTCACTTGTCGTACAGCGCAAGCTCTGCGCCCCGGTCGAGCAACGGCGACTTGAACGACCTGCAGCGCATGCTTGCGTACAGCGAGAGCGTGAATGAGCGCAACGCAGCAGTGCAAAGCGATGACCACGCTGACGATGAGGACGACGACGCAGGCGATGAGGATGCAGCTGCCAGTCGCACGACGAGCCAAGACACTCACGACAATGGCGTCAAGCGTCGTGACGCTACGTCAAGTGGGTTGGACGCGCGTGCACGCAATGCGGTCAGCAGCGACGGCGTAGACGCACAAGCAGCCGACTCGGACGTGACGCAGACGCGTGATGGCCCAGCATCGGCGTCTGACGCGCCATGCGACGCTATCGAAATGGCAGTTGCTGCTGTCTCGGCGACGCGCGTTGCTGTAGTTTGTGACAGCGACGACGCCAACACTACACAAGTGGTCGTCGTAACCGAGAGGAGGACGACGACGGTCGCAGCAGCAGCAGCTGTCGCGACCGAGACCGCGCCGCGTGCCGTGCGAAGTCCAACGACTGAGCCAACCGACAATCACAAGTACGCGTCAGTTACGAGCAGCGCCAGCAATGCGACCGACGAGCAACAGGACGCTGCAGATGAGCTGCGAGCGACGACTGAAGCGTCAGATGCCACTCATGCGCCACAGCCACCACTTGAGACCCAGTGCGAGGCGTCAGCAGCCGACGTCGAGTCACCAAAGCAAGAGTTGTTGTCCAATGACGCGCCACCGACTGCGACCCGCAAGCAACAACGCAACTGGGTCGCGTCGCTGCTCGTGCCGCTCAGCGTTGCGCTCGTGTGTGCACTCGCGTGGCTCGCGTGGCTTGCACCCGACAGCTTCAAGGCACCGCTCACGTCACTGCTCGGCGCTGCTTCGACCGCGTTGCAGGCGCTTGCACACGCTGTCAGCGACTGCTGGCACGCGTTGTCGGCGCGCGTCGACACTGTAGCACTTACAGTCGCGCACGTGCTCACGAGTGCAGCTGCAGCGCTAAAGTCGCGCGTCGCAGCACTTGGAACCGTTTTCGCAACAGCCGCGCACGCAGTCCAGACGCGCGCTACTGCCGCGATCGACGCGCTGTACGACCGCGTGCTGCCAAGCGCTGACGACTCGAGCGCACGCGTGCTCGACGCGACGCGCACGCAGCTGCTCGAGCCGTTTGACACCGACCAGCGCGCGCTGCACGCGACGCTTGAAGCGCAGCTGCAGCAGCACGAGACGTGGGCGCGCGCCGAGCTCGAACGGCTCAAGGCGCAACGCGCTGCACACGCTGCAGCGACCGATGCTTTGCTCGCCGACACGCGCGCAGTCGTGCGTGACGGACTCCGTGACGCCCAAGCCGCCGCTGCACGCCACATTGACGCGTGTGCTGTTGCTGCGTCAGACGAGCTCGCAGACGCACTTGCGCGCGAGCTAAGTGCGTACGAGCAACAGGAGGCGACCGACACCGACGACATGATTGTGACGACCAGGAAGTCACGTGCACGCGACATCGCCCAGTTTGCTGAGCGCGAGTCTGCGCAGCTCCGCGCCGACTTTGAGCGCGTCGCAACGGACGTCACGACACAGCTCGCACACGCAGATCACGCGCTGCGCGACGCAGTTGCTGGCGAGCGCGAGCTTGCGAGTGTCGCAGACGACGCGCGTGCTGCGCTCGACGACGAAGACGCAGCGCTACTGCGTGAACTCGACGCGTTCACAGAGCGCGAAGCTGAACGGATTGCTGTAGAGCAGCAGCGCACGCTCGATGCTGCTGCTGCGACGGCGCAGCATGACACCGAGACGTTGCAGCTTGAGCGCGAGCACGTTGAGTGGCTCGCGCAAGCGCTTGCCGACGAGCAGCAGCAGGTCGCAGCTGAGCACGAACGTCAGGCTGCTGCGATTGCTGCGTCTACGCAACAGGCGGAAGCTGCGCTTGTTGCTGAACGCGCGCGCGTCAAAGCGGCCACACACGCAGCGGCCGAACACGCGCGCAAGCGCATTGATGCGCAGACCGACGCTGCGCGCGCCGAGCTCGAGCGCAAAGCCGTTGACGTTGCAGCACACGATCGCGCAGCTGCTGCTGTGATGCTCCACGAAGCGGAAGCGATTGCAGCAGTCGCCGAGTTCGCAGTCGTCGACGACGCGCGCGACGCACTTGCGCAGCTCGATGCGGATGCAGAGACGTTGCGTGCAGCAGTCGCCGACGTGCGTCCGTCGCCAGTTGTTGCTGCGTCTGCTGGCGAGTTTGTGCACGTTGCGACGGTCGTCGAGACGAGTGCCGATGCGCCGCTGCTTGACGATGATGTGGCCGCAGCAATCGCAGCAGTCGCAACAGCAACAGCGAGCGACTTGAGCGAGTTGCCATCGCCATCACTACCAGAAGCACCAGTGCCAGCAGTTGAGGGTCCGACAGTGATGCCGCGATTCGAGCTCGTGCCGTTGGCGCTCGTGTCGACTGTGTTTGTCGCACTTGCAATTGCAACAGCAGTGGCTTTGCGCACGCGGCGGCGTCGCCAGTTGGCGCGTGCGTCGAATGACAGTCGGCGTTTTCAGCAAACGCGTCGACGTGCCGAGTCGGACGACATCGAGGAAGTCGTGCTGTTTGCAACAGCTACGACGGTCACGAGTGTAGTCGAGACCGAGTCGCGCAGTCCGTCGAGCACGGACGAGCTCGATGAAGAAGCGTCGCAGTTGGACGACGGTGTTGACGACAACCACTCGAGTGTGAGTGGTCGCGATGACAGCGACGCTGCGGAGTCGGAGCAGCGCGAGCGCCACGCTGTGCTTCGACGCCGCACGCGTCGCATCACGACGCGCCGCACGTTGATCGTGAGTGAACGCGAGGACGCGCCGCCGCTGACGTCGTGAGTGGCTGAGACGAGCGGTTGTACGGAGTAGGAAGAGAGAGCGAGTGCAGTGCGTCGAGTCGCGTATGTGCGTGTGGAAAGCAATTTGGACAATGATGACTACTTTGTCGCAATGTTACAATTGTCGCAATGTTACAATTGTATCAATTGACCTGATTGTCCCACTTATCGCATCTACACCCTACTTCCACTCTGCGGCCAACGCACGACGAGCAGCTACGGCTCGTCGCTATCGTCACTGCCGCCAATGCTCTGGTACGCGTCGCGGTCGTCGACGCGCTTGACGACAAGCTTGTAGCCGGTGCGGATCTCGCCCCGGTAGCCCTTGGGGAAGTACGCGCGGTTGAACTCGCGGAGCTCTTCGTACGTCATGCGGTAGCGCTGCGCAATCGCTTCGGGCGTCTCGCCAGCGTCAACGACGTGGATCTGCTTTGTAAGCTTCACTTCTGCGACGTTGCGGCGGCTCGCAGCCTGCTGCGTTGCATACGCATCTGGTACAATCAAGCGCTCGCCCGGTACGAGGTCCGCGCGCGCACCGACCGGGTACCGTCCGCGGTTGATCTGCAGCAGCTGCGGGTATGTGAGGCCGTACGCTTTGCAGATCGACTCGAACGAGTCCTTCTTCTCGACGACGTGCGTCTTGTACTTGGCAAACGGTGCAGACGACGACGCGTACGTCATGCCATCGGCATCGCCATCGGTACCGCCACTACTACTGTTGCTGCTGTCAGCGTGCGTATGCTCCATGCCACCGCCCGTGTTGACAATGCGCACGTGTAGCAGCTGACCGGGGAAGAGTGAGCCGCGTTCACCAGCAGGGAAGAACTGTCGGTTGTCCTGCCGCAAGAGCTCTTCGGTCGTGTTGTACTGCGCAGCGATCGTCTTGAGCGACTCGCCCGAGCGCACGACGTGCATCTGTCCCCAGCCGTTGTCAATGACTTCGGGTGGCGGCGGCAGCGACACTTGCCGCGCTTCCTCGACCACGAGCTGCTGGCCCGGGTACACTTTTACACGGTGTTTCCGCGATGATGTCGCTGATACGAGCATCGGGTTGAGCTCGCGCAGTCGCTCCTCGGTCGTGCTCAGCTTGGCAGCAATGCGCGCGAGCGTATCGCCCTCTTGCACTTCGTACCGGAACGGCGACGGCGCGACGGGTGGCGGTGCGCTATCGTTCTTGCTACTGCCACCGCCAGAGCTACTCGCGATCGTGCCGTACATGCTGCTGCTGCTGCTGCTGCTGCTGTCGTCCGTGTATGTATCTGGCGACTTTGGTCTGCGCTACTGCTCCGACCTTCGACTTGTTCGCTCTTCCACCTAGCAAAGCCGTCGCAATGGATGCAAATCAAAAGCGGAAGAGACAAGCAAATCGAATGAAATAAAACAATTTTTCAGTGAAATAATATAGAAAACACACTTTGAAGGATTTTTCAAGTCAAACAAGCAGTTGATCATCGGAGGTTGCTACGAAAAAATGCTTTTCAGCACAAATTGTTTTGTTAACGAGTTAGATTGTCAACCGCAACGACAACACATGACAGCACACCGACGATCTCTCGAGTCAACAACGCACGGTACGACATGCACGACAGCACAAACGATCCCTCGAGTCGTGCGATCACATCGTTCATTCACGCATTCATTCACGGCTGCATCACGTCGAGCAGCATGGGTCAATGTTCCCGGTCATCTGCTCGGCTTCGGTGTCTTTGAACACAAAGAAGCCAATGCCGAGTCCAAGCACAACTGCAGCAAACAACAGGCTCTCGTACATCATGATCACGAGCATGAGAAAGTACGCAATCGCAATGTGGAGCATGTACAGACACGCAAGTGCGAGCTTGCACCAGAACGGGATGCGCCGCACGATCTTGAGCTGCGCGCCGTCGGGGCCAAACTGCGCTTTTGCAGCTGCGCTGAACGAGTGGAGCTGCTGCGCTGCACCAGTCAAAGGCGTTGCGAGCTGCACGTAGTCGGCCTGGCTAAACACGATGCCATAGTCGGCGTAGAACCGTGATTGGACGTACTCGCGGAGCTCACCGAGGCCTTCGAGTGACGCTGCGAGCGCAACGACACCACTGAACGCAAGTGCGTACTTGACGCTCGACGTGAGCACCCACGACTGGAAGAGCAGCAGTGCGCACGTTGCGTCGTCGCCAAACGCGAGCTGGAAACCGTCAAACATCGTCGACCCGCGCGGCGACGAGCCATCGCCGCTGTTGCAGAAGCCGTTCGAGCGCTCGCTCGCAGCAAAGTACTTGAGCTGAGCAGTTGCAGCAATACAGCCGTAGCGTCAGGTTCCTGTACGTTGTTGTAGGATGCATCATACATCATACAAAACGCATCATACTACAGCATGCAGCCAGCAAACGTACCGGGTTCGTATACACCTCCTGTGCATGCTCGTCCGAGCACGTAAAGATCTTCTGGCTGCCCATCGAGATCCACGGCACGGCATACGTGAGCTCTGCAAACTGCTTCTTGCACACCGGGCACTCGAGCTCCGTCGCGTCCTTGTAGATCTTGTCGGTCGTGATGTCGACTTTCATGGGTCGTCCGAGGTTCGCTTTCTGCTCGTAGCGATGCGATGCGATGGCGAGCACGAGTGCTATTAGCGTGCTGTTCATGCACATGTGGAATCAAACAAGAGCTGCGCTCGCACACACACACTCGTGTTGTCGACAGGCAAGCACGTACCGGCTGGTTCTGCAGCGCGTCAATGTGGCCCGCCATCTCGCACGCGTACACGTACTGGTTCCCAAAGATCGACGCATTGATGTTGGGCTTGACGTCCATGTCACACAGCGGACACGTCGTCTTGCGTAGGTTCTGCCCAGCGTCGCTCGTAGTCACGAGTAGTGCGAGCGCGAGGAGCAGCGCAAGCCAGACGACGCTGCTGCTGCTTTGACGGCGTGGAACCGATGGCGATCGAGCGCTTTGCATGCTTGACAGTCAGAGCGTAACTGAGCGAATTGCGTGACGGTGTCGAAGAGAAGCGATGCGTCCAAACAGATAGGCAGGCAAGCAAGCACGTGAGGCAGGCAGTCGCGCAAGGCAGGCGAACGACAGGCAATGCGCTCCACGCTGTTGCTGCTTATCGAGCCTCTTTTTCGTGTGAATGTGTCCAGACGCAATTCGAGCTGTTGCAAGCCAGCAACAAATGTAAAATGTGGCAAAACTGCAGTATATTTTGATGGTTTGTGTTGCTGATTGAGGGTCGCACTGGATTATTTCTGTATTCTTTGTAGCCTAAATGATGATGTGGTTGCAAAATAAGGAAAAGCCCATCTAACATCAAATGATGAGAACATGCAGATTGTCAACAATTGTCGAGCAAAGATGCGCGGAGGTCTCGGTTTGTATTGTTGACATTTGTATTGTTGACGTGGTGATTCACTTTCGTGTTTATGAAGTCATCGATCGCAATCGCTGTTCGAAGTCGCTGCGCTCGACATAATGAGCCATCAATAATAGCAGGATTGCAAAGTATCTTCGGATCGCGAGCGGGTGGTCACGAGCGAGCAGTCGCTCGTGCAGCTGCACGATGCCAGTTGTGAGGCACGACGCGTGGATTCTGGAACGTTACAAAATGTAGCAAGTTTCCAGCTCGCTTTTCGGATTCCAAGCAATTTGCATGAATTACGAAAATTCATGAAAATGCAATCCCTACATTTTGACATTTCGCATTCACCTTTTTGCAACACCAACGCGCCAGTTCTGAAAATCGCAGCAACAGCGCACTTGCTTGTCCTCAATCCGCTCAACCACGCAAGCTGTCAACACGATGCGCTCGTTCGCATTCGCACTCGCTGCAGCAGTCGGCGTGCTCTGCGCTGGCAGCGCTGCAGCGCATGAGATGCACGGCATGCACGCAATGGTAGACAGCACGACCGACTACAAGTGTCCTGCGTGCCGCATGTCGACCATGAAAATGGGCTACAACAACGCCAACTACGTCGAGCTCGCCAAGGGACAGCGCGTGTACACGTGCGGCATGGAGCCGCGTGCGTTCGATGCGTACCCGACGTTCAAGTCGACCGACTCGGCGTACGTCGCAGCAAACATTGTACGTGCATGCTGAAAGCATCTGCTAGTGGGCTGTCCTGTCGTCGTCGTCGTCGTTGGCGGCTCTCTGTGTGTTTGTATGCTGATGCCTTCCGTCGCTCTGTCTTGTCGTGTGCCCACACCAGGCCGAGTTCATTGTGAACAAGACCGACGCCGAGAACTTTGCGCTATGTACGAACGCGTGTCCCGAGTGCGCAAGCGGCGGGGTCACAGACCCGATCTCGGGCGACAAAGTCACAGCCGACAACTTCCAGTTCGTCTGTCTCCTCAACGGCCAGAAGCTCTACTTTGCGTCCGCGACGACCAAAGCCACGTACTTGAGTCAAGTGAACAAGGCGCCGCGGTACCTCGTCGAGAAGACGGTCTGCAAGAGCGCAACGTGCGCCGACGCGTTGCAGATCACCGAGTTGAGTGCGGCTGCCAAAGCGATGCAGCCTGACCTATCGGCAAGCAGCGCTGGCCCAGTGACACCAACGACGCCAACACCGTCAACCAGTGACGCATCTACAACGCACGTCCATGACGCACACAATACGTTCTGCTCGGGCGAAGGTTCGGTCATGTTTAACGGCTTCCAGTCGACGATCCACGGCTCGTGCGTCCGTCTGTTCTTCCGTCCGTGGGTGCTCAACAGCACCGCAAAGTACGTCGTCGGCTTTCTCGGCTGCTTTGCGCTCGCAGTGCTGAACGAACTGCTCGTCAAGAGCCGCGAGCGCGTGCGCCAGCGCCTGCTCGAAGCGCGCAAAGCGCGAGCGCTCGACAACGCGCACAAGCTCCAGTGCAAGCTCGTGTTGACGCTCTTGTACATGGCGCAGATGACGATCGCGTACTTTGCCATGCTCGTCGTCATGATCTACGAGACTGGGCTGTTCATTGCGCTCATCCTCGGCTTTGGCGCTGGCTTCCTGCTCTTCAAGACGTTTGATCTGGATGTCACAAACGAGCGCGGCGTGTGGCGCTACACGGACCCGTCGACGGTGCGTCTGCGCATTGGCGGCATGATGTGCATGCAGAACTGCGGCACGACCGTCGAGACGACGCTCCGGAACACGCAGGGCGTGACCAATGCGTTTGTGCACTTTGACGAGCGCTGCGCGTACGTCGCTGGTGCAGCGCCAATTGCGACGCTCATCGCCGCGGTTGAAGCGATCGGGTACTCGGCCGAGATGGACGGCTCTGTGACGTCGTCGAACGTGTAAGCCTCTCGATGATGATACATGGAGTGCCTCTTTGACTCGGCTTGTGCGTCGTATAGCCAGGACCCTCGGCTCTCTTCTCTCGCTCGCTCGCTCTCGCTATTGTGTCATTGTCGTCGTCGGTCTAAATGAGTGGATGGCTGATTCGAGGAGCGAGAGACAATGAGCCGAGGGAATCTGTATGTGTGAACACGTGGAGCGATTCTCATAGCGTTTCTTTGGATTTGTATCTGTACTGTCTGCGTGTCCGTAGCAAGAAAGAGATGTGAGGCGGAAGGTCGTGCAACGCTGCTGGGTGTCACCAGATGGAGCCAGTCAGCTGCGCAGACGATTGTTGACAGCGAGCGTGGGACTGCTCGCTCTTGACTACTGTAGTTAGGCCACGCGTGGGCGTGGGTCGCTGGACCTGCTCGTGGCGTCAGTATGAAGTGTGTGAATGAGTTGTTGGTGCACACGAACCGTGTCGACCGACTCTTGCAGACGTCACTGAGCTGCTTCGTGTGGGCGTGTCGCCATCATCTACTTTTTTGTGAATGGCTCCTGGAACGTCTCGAGCAAGAGTCGCACTTTGCGCGCCCCAACGCCTGGACACAACGAGAGCTCCTCCATCGACGCGTTCATGAGCCCTTGGACCGTTCCAAACGTTGACAATAGCGTGACGACGTCGGTCTTGTTGACCGACCGAATGCTCGTGAGCACGTCGTTTGCTTTCGGCAAGAACTCGGCGTCAACTTTCTCTTTGATGAGCGTCGCCGACTTGTTCTCGTACGCTTTCAGCGTCTCGATGTACCGCGCGGCTTCGAGCCAGCTCCACGCTAGGAGCAGCGTGAACTGACTCAGCAGTGTCACGCGGTTGATCTCGCACAGCGCGCCTTCGTTGTCGTCGACGTCGACAAAGCACAGCACGACCTTGGTCCGATACGGCGTCGTGTCCTCTTTGCGGATGCGCTCGATGCGCTCTTCGAGGTATCCGGTATGGAGCAGGTGGTACCGCACACTGAGGAACAGCACGCAGCACGCGCTGTCCATGACGTAGTCGGGCACGAGGCCGTCACGGAACTCGAGACTCACGTTCTTGATCGCTTTCAGTAGCGGATTGCCAGTCTGGCATCGGTTCACAAACACGAGCGTCGCTGCGTCCTTTGCATTTGCTGCTGGTGGTGGTGGCGCTGGAGCGACTGACGGTGCAGCGGGTGCTTTCGGCTTGGTGTACGACTCGGTGTTGCGGATCGCAGCGAACGCTTCGCTGAACGACTGGGCATTCGCGCTACTGTTGCTGTGCGTGAGGTACCGCGGCGTCTCGTCCGCATTGCTCTCGAGTGTACGCGAGTCAAAGAGGCTGCGCACAGGTGCGCTATCGGCAATGACGGCAGTACCATCGACAGCAGACGCACTGCTGTCGTTCGCGTCCAGCGGCGTCGTCGTCGTCGCTGCAGGTACATGCGAAGGCTGCAGCAGATCGTTATCGTTTGCGCTGCTCATTTTTGCTTTTTCCAAGCGCTTGCTCGCACTGATGCACCCAAGCAACACTGTCATCCACTATCGAAATGATTCCGATTTTCTAGCCGCAAACTCTCTTGATACTGCAAATGTAGTATATACAAATCTTTATATAGCGTATAATAAGCGGCTATTAAATGGATACATTCGATTCTATCTGTCTACATGTGCAGATACGACATTTTGAATGGCTGATAGAATGGCTGCCTTGCAAATAAACTGTCGCATCAGGATTGAAGTGCTTTGATCCGCTTTTGCTGCCGCGAACGTCTGCGAGGCAGCACTTCGAGATTCGCACCGTCGAAAGCGTCCAGACCGCCTTGCGTTCCTGTCCACCGACTCGCATCGACGCGACGCTCGCTCACCCCATACACCGCACACACGACACTCCTTTCGACATGGCCGACGAGGTTGCTGCAGTGACGATCGCCAGCACGGCAACGATGCCGCCAGCAGCGCCCGCATCGACACCAGCGTCGTCGCTGCGCATCAGCACGACCGCAACGCCAACAACAAGCGCAACGGCGACTGTCTCGTCGCCGCGCAATGAGTTTTATGTCTCGCAGCGCGCGGCTGACTACGAACTGAGCCGCATCGACACGCTCTCGATCGAAGAGCAGGAGATCCTCGCAAATATTCAGGACCTCCAGCTCCAGCTCACGCAACTCCGCGCGGAAGAAGACGAAGACAGCGACGACGACGCACCGCCGTCGCACGTTGGTGGCACCGCATCGAATCAGCTCATTGTCGTGTCGAACAGCTTACCGGTCTTGCTCGAGCGTGTGCCGCAGACTGGCCGCTGGAAAGCAACGAAGACAACTGGTGGCCTCGACAAGCTCATGTGTCTCACTGGCGTGCGCAACGATCTGAGCTTTCTGTGGGTCGGCTGGGTCGGCCAGCACATTCCCAAGCACGAGCACGAGTCGGTGCGCCGCCTGCTGTTGCAACACAACTGCCTCCCTGTGTTTTTATCGTCGGACATTGCGAGCCGCCACAACAGCTTCTCGGCCGACGTGCTCTGGTCGCACTTTCACTACGTCTCGGAGCCGGTTGCAACGCAGCCAGGGGCGCATGCAGCTGCAAGCAAGCGCTTCAACAAGCAGGACTGGCGCGCGTACGAGTCGGCGAACGAGAGCTTTGCGGACGCAATTGCCGAGATCTATAACGAAGGCGACGCCGTGTGGATCCACGACTACCACCTCATGCTCTTGCCGTCGCTCTTGCGGCAGCGCATTCCGCTGTGCCACATTGGCTGGTTCCTCCACACGCCGTTCCCGTCGTCGGACGTGTACACGCGCTTGCCCGTGCGCGCGCAGCTGCTGACTGGCGTGCTCCAAGCTGACCTCGTGGGCTTCCAGACGTTTGACTACGAGCGCCACTTTCTCGCAACGTGTCAGCGGCTCCTCGGTGTCGACTGCTCGCACCAAGGCATCCGCAGCGCGCTCGTGGGCGACCGCGACCACTTTACAGCGATTGGCGTGTTTCCAATCGGCATCAGCATTGAGCCGTTTGCTCGCGGTGCTGCGAGCGCAGCCACGCTCCACCGCGTGAACGACCTGCAGCACAAGTTTGGCGCGAAGCGCATTGTCCTTGGCATTGACCGCCTCGACAACATCAAGGGCATTCCGCACAAGTTGCTGGCGATGGAGACGCTGCTCAGTCGCTTCCCCGAGTGGCAACACAACGTTGTGCTCATCCAAATTGGCATCTCGTCACGCGCGGGCGTTGTCGACAACGGGTCGAGTGCTGCGAGTAGCAGCGCAGCCGATGCGACTGGCAGCAACAACAGCAGTGCTGGTGCGACGACTGAGAAACCCGCAAGCGATGCCAAGCCAACGACGCGCAAGCCAGTAGCTGAGACTCCTGGGTACGACACGACGCACCAGCTCGAGATGAGCACGCAGAGCAAGCCGCTGCTCTCGCGCGTGAACCAGCTCGTGGGCCGCATCAACGGCACGTACGGCAGTCTCGACTACACGCCGATCCACTTTATCCACCAGCACGAGACGCCGCACGACGAGCTCTGCGCGCTCTACGACCTTGCGGACGTCTGTCTCGTGACGTCGACGCGCGACGGCATGAACCTCGTGTCGCATGAGTTTGTCGTGTGCCAGCAGCACTTTATGCGCCGCAAGGACGAGCGCAAGAAGGCCGCACGCGCTGCTGCCCGTGGTAGTAGCGCATCAACAGCATCGCCTCCAGCATCATCAACGCTGTCACTACCAACAACGTCGACTGACGCGTCGTCGACTGACGTCTCGACGGCGCAAGTGTCGCCGAGCAAGATCTTGACCGAGTGGGAGGGCGAAGAGGGTGGTCCCGGCGTGCTCGTGGTCAGTGAGTTTGCTGGCTGCTCGCAGTCGCTCAACGGCGCGCTCGTGATCAACCCGTGGAACACGGACGACCTCGCGCTGAGCATCCACCAAGGGCTCAGTATGTCCCGCGCCGAGCGCGAGCTGCGGCAGCAGAAGCTCTATCGGTACGTGTCGACGAACACCGCGACATCGTGGAGCATGCAGTTCCTCTCGCACCTTACGGACGCGGTGCAGAAGAACCGCGAGACGTGCGCGCAGCTGCCGAAGCTCGACGTGCACGCGATCACGCAGGCGTACAAGACCGCGACGAACCGCGTGATCATCCTCGACTACGACCGCACGCTCACGCCGCAGCACGCGCTGCTGCCGCTTGCAGCCGTTGGTCCGAACTTCAAGTCGCTGCTCGATGCGCTCAGTGCCGACCCTGCGAACACGGTGTTTATCGTCAGCGCACGCGAGCGCAAGTTCCTCGAGACGTGGCTCAACGGCGTGCGCGTTGGTGTTGCAGCGGAAGACGGCTTCTTCTACCGCATGAACTTGAGCAACGACCGCGAGCAGTGGAAGACAATGAGCAAGTTTCACTACGACGCAGCTCGCGCTGCGCCTTCGGACGTTGCGTCGGCGACTGTTGCTGCTGCGAGCAGCTACTTGGCGCAATCCATGAGCGACGACGGCATTGCCACGCGTCGGAGTCTGAGCATCAGCAGCAACCTGTCGGGCTATGCGGGGTACGCGAGCGGCGGTGGTGGCAATGGCGGGTACGCGAGCAGTTCGGCTGGCAACGGCGGTCCGCTCAGCAGCACCGACTCGTTTGTCGACGACGACACGTCGTGGAAAGACCTCGTGCTGCCTGTCATGGTGAACTTTACCGACCGCACGCCCGGGAGCTACATTGAGGACAAGGAGAGCTCGCTCACGTGGTACTATGGCGACGCGGACCCGCACTTTGGCGGCTGGCAGGCAAAGGACCTGCAGATCATTCTCGAGCGCCAGCTCTTGGGCACGGCGCTTGAAGTGTACCAGGGCCACAAGTGGGTCAGCGTCGAGCACGAGGGCTGCACGAAGACGAAAGTGCTCGAAGGCCTCCTCAAGCACTTGTCGCTCCCGCGGCAGATTGCGCGCAAGCAGCACGCAGAAGTCGACTTTGTGCTGTGCGTCTGCGACGACGTGACCGACGACCAGATGTTCCAGACGCTCCAGACGCTCGTGACCGAGTCGCACGAGCGCCATGCAGCAGCCGCGGAAGCGTCGGCCGCAGCAGCGAGTACCAACAGCAGCAACAGCAATAAGCTTACGAGGTCAAAGAGCGGGTCGACGCCTACAGCAGCGCGCAAGAACTCGATTGGCCAGCCGCCTGACGCCCGCAAGCGCCGGCCGTCGGTATCGTCGAGTCGCGGCCTCGACGACGACGACTGCGACGCTTTGGCGGACGACGACGCTGTGGACGAAGACAACAAAGTCGCGTTTAGCCACTTGCACAAAGTGCCAGTGCGCCTCGCTGCCGACGTGCAGATCTTTACAGTCGTTGTCGGCTCGGACGTGCAGCACAGCGGCGGCCGCCACGCGTGGTCGTTTGGCGTCGACTCGCTCGGCGACGTGCGCAAAGTGCTCAAGGAGTTTGTCGACGTGAGCCGCAAAGCCGGTGCGATTGGCGCGACTGTTACGACCGCAGCAGCTGCAGCGAGTGCGAGTACGAGCAGCGACAGTGCAGTGATTGCAGCAGTTGAGAGTGACGCACACGCACTTACTGACGACGAGAGCTCGGCATTGCTCGCGTCGCTCGTGACTGGCGCGCCGCCGTCGCTGTCGATTTCGTCGCCGCTCGCAGCTGCAGCCGATGAGACGGAAGTGGCGCCGTGAAGTGGAAAGTAGTCGCTTACAACAAGTCGAAGAAGTAGTCGAGTCCTGCATAGTGCGCTTTGTTAGTACCGACCAGCGAGTAGATAATAATCCCATCCACATGCACACACACCTTGGCCGAGTTCCCAGATGGCGACGCCGACGCCAAACTCTTCGTAGAGCTGCAGCCGATCGTGTAGGAACTGGAGACACGGGTAGTACACGACGTGGTGGTCGCCGCTACGCGTGACGTACTCGTGCGTGCACTCCTGCACTCATGAGACACACGCACGCACATCCATCCAAGCAGGCAGTCAGTCAGTTAAGCATCAGTGCTGCGGTCCATTGCAATAGCCACATGCGCAGACTACGACGCGCATACACGCACATGTGCGCGCGCGTCCCAGCGGATTTGCTTGACGTCCTCGGTCGTGAGCGTGTTGATGTACGCCGGTCCAGTCACGGCGTCTGTCGAGGCACGTCCAGCCAGTTCAGTCAACCATATACACACGAACGCAGCAGCAGCATCGACGTGTGAGCAACGCTACGCGTAGCGTACGCAGAGCCAACTCGACTGGACAACGCACCGCTGTTGTCGTAGCCGTAGAACGGTAGGCCGAGCAACATCTTGGCGCGCTCGTCGGTTGTGAGCGCTGCGAGCGTCTGTCGCAGCCACGGCAGCGGCGCATTTGGCCCTGGAGCCTCGAGGTCGTACGCGTTCATTGAGAACCGATGGACGAGCGGCAGGAGCTCGCGGAACATGTCGTGCGTGATCGGCAGCTTTGCCTAGATGGTCATTCACAGACATACAGCCACATCAGTGACTGACTGTCGCTTCATCCCCATACATGCATATCCATATCCATAGCGAGCGACGCACGCCTTTCGTGCTCCGATGGAGCACAACGAGCAGCAGCTGGTTCGCAGCCTTGAACGCCTCGCCCATGCGCACGAGCAGGTCCATCGTGCCAGTCGTGACGGGGATCTCGACCACAAAGCCGTCGAACGCATGCGTTGCGCTCAGCGCCAGCAGCGCGTCGATGATCACGGGCACGTCGGTCGACGCGAGGCGATTGCGCTCGTACACGACGCGCGGGACGATCGCTGGACGATCGCCAGCCTCCTCATCACCGCGCACGGCGTCGATCCACTTGCGGTCAATGTCGTGCGTGCCCGTGACGATCGGCGTCTTCGCTACTGGGTCTTCGCGCACTTGGAGCCACACGGGCGAGATGTAGGCAAACTTGCGTCGAAAGAGCTTCGCGGTGTCGTAGCCGCGGCTGTTCCACGGCGTCACGTACCCGAGCGCTTCACCTGCAAACGCCTTGGCGTGCACGCCAGTTGCGAATCGCGCGTGCTCCTATGCAGACGTATACGCGACGTATAAGAGCATCCGCGTAGGTGTGTATGGGTATGCATGAACAAATCGACTGGTGCATGAACAAGCGACGCACCTCGAGGATGTCGCGGACTTTTGGCTTCCTCATCACGAGTCCGCGCGCGAGCACGGACGCGATCGTTGCTGTTGACGGACCATCCGCTGCTGCGCACTGATCGCCGTCACACGCACGCGCGGATGGTAGCGTGGTGGCTGCCAATTCCAGCTGCCAAACGAGCGAAGTGCACGTCAGTGAGCGGCTGAAGACCATTACTTGTGCACATGCAGTTCAAGCGCGCACAGCGACGACAGCTGATCGATCGATGGCGATCGCCATCGAGCACGTGGCAATGGGTTTGCAGGCACACGCACCCCACTCGCGAGAAAGTCAAACCCATCATCATCGTCGTCGTCTTCGTCGTCGTCTTCATACTCGCCAGACCACGGCGCGGCGTCGACACCACTGTTCGCGCTGTTCTTTGCGATGAGCGCAACGAGCGCGATGCTGAGCGTGAGCGCGAGCAGCAGCCGCTGAGATCGGAGCACAAAGCTGCGTTTCGCCATGGTGGTTGCAGGTGATGCCGTTCGTGCTTGATGCAGATGATATCAAACTATTGCTCGTAATTGCATTCATTCAATAGCGACAAGCAAGATATTCTTGAACGTCAATAAATATTTTACTAACATATATATAAATCAATACGTATTTGCTCTTTTGTTTGTGACAGAACGATGACAAAATCTTTGTTGTTGTCGACTCATCCAGTTTGCTGGTCATCGTATACACTCAATACGGCAGACGTACAACGCCACTCGGATGCCGACACTGTACTGGTGATGACATCGCACTCGAATGTCTCTGACAAGCAATCACAGAAGCGCAATAGGACTCACCTTACACCCATGCACTCACGAGACGCAATAGCTGCGTCAATCATTCCTCTCTCTCTCTCACTCACTCCTTTTGCCAGATCGAGTCGGTTGGGCATGACGCGACATGCAGCAAATGGTGCGCGTGAACATGCGTGTTGCAAGCTATAACAATCGGACTCCATGCATACGACTTGGATACTTGGCAGCTGTCGAGTGGCTGCGCGACGCGATGCGTGATTGACTCGCTGTACAGATATCTTGAAGCGATGACCTAGTATCATAGAGTCAGTCGCTCGCTCGTGCGGATGATGGAGGTGTCCGACGCCCGTGCGCAACTTCTGTGTGAGCTCGGCGTCAGCGAGCTGTGTGGCGATGATAGAGTCTCACATGCTGTGAGCGTGCGACGGTCTCTGCTACATCTGCTACACAGACACACGAGTGCGAACGAAACAAGACAGTGTCGTCGACAGTTCGGCCGCCGCGCCGAGCGATCGGCGAACGCGCAAAGACAACTGAAGCGGCGAAGAGCCAGCCGAGTCACATGCTCATCATTTTGCGACCGCTCACCGCTCAACGAACGCGATCTAAGTCGGTCGGCTGCGAGTGAGGTCAAAGTCTCAAACCCCATTTTCGTGCCGCCACACGCCTTCTCCATGCATAGCCTCTGCGAGGGACACACGCCACATCACCTGACGGCAAGGAGTACTATAGGCGTGAACGCAGCGCTACTGTCGCTTGTTTGTTCGCTCACTCACTCGATCTGTCACCGAGTGTGACGAATCGAGGGACTCGCTCGATTCGTTCGTGTCGTGCAGTCGCGTCAACTCAGCGCGTGTCACTGTCGCCGAAAAGCAGGATGGTCCTACTTCTCGCGTCCCATCGCATCCGAACGATGACCACATCGCGGCGAGCGAATGCAGCAAGTCAGCACCGCGTGCCAGCTCATCACGGCGGCTCCAGAGCCAACCGACTAACGCGCCTTGGTGCCGAAAGGCGTCTGCAGCGAGAAACGCATGGTGCGCCACCCACAAAGCGCGCCTTGCACCATGTCGCACACGTGTCGGCGCCTGCTGCTGCTGCTGGTGTCTCGTTCGCTTCTTCGCACCCCATCGCTCGGAGGCCCACTCGTGACGCCGCCTGCTGGCTTGAACGCTCACTTTTCAACTTGCAGTCTCCGGTCGACTCCTCTCTCGATCGAGTCGACTTGCTTTGTAGCCGATCACAAACGAACGCATCATGAATCACCACCACGGCCATCACCTCTCATGGAAGTGCCTCTTCCGATCGCACTCGAGCCACCATCTGCAGCACACAGCCAAGGACGCAACAGCAACCGAGCTCTGCAGCTCCAGGTCGCGGCGACTCAGCGCGACGACGTCGAGCGACTCGTACACGCACAGCACATCGATCAGCGCTGACTACTGCAGCGAGAGCTCGATCACACTCGGCCCTATGTCGCCGCTGCAGCCGT
This sequence comes from Globisporangium echinulatum, assembly GCA_023336405.1. Classification (NCBI taxonomy): domain Eukaryota; phylum Oomycota; class Peronosporomycetes; order Pythiales; family Pythiaceae; genus Globisporangium; species Globisporangium echinulatum. Next base: position 4,220 of record JAADWX010000408.1, on the reverse strand, counting down.
GTGTCATCTCGTCGTCTGCTTCGTCCGCGTCGTCGTCCACGTCGTCGACTCACACAGACCAGCACGCGTTGTCGCCCACGCACCGCTCGACAAACGAAGATGACGCGCTCCGACACATCGCGGACGCAGCGATGAAGCAGATCAAGTCGATCGCGTCGAACTCGTACGTCAAGGGCACGTGGACGCAGCGCAAGTGCAAGACGAACGAGCTGATCCTCGAACATCGGTCCGCGACCGAGTACCGCATCATCGCCAAGTCCATGGTGCCGTGCACGATCGATGAGATCTCGAGCGTACTCTCGTGCAGCAGCTCGGACCACTTCAACGCCGGCATGGTCGAGCTCCTCGGCAGCGAATTTGTCTACGGCCTCACAGTGCGGACGCTTCCGGTCACAAAGCTCGACGCGACAGCGAGCCTCGCAGTCAAAGTGCTCGCGTTCAGCGACTCGAGCTGCGACTCGGTCGACGCCGAGGGCAACTACATCGACTACGTCGAGCGCGACGCCGTGTTGCGCAACGAGCGGCGCGCACTGCAAGCGATCCGGCGATCGGCACACAGCAAGACCGACTGCAACAACAACAGCAGCGACAGCAAGCACGTCCGCGCCGGTAGTGCGCTGTGCGGCTATGCGCTACACGAGGACCAGGAGACTAAGCACACGGTGATCCTGCTCTACGGCACGTACGCACTGTGCAGCCACGCCGACCGCGCGCAGCGCCACACCGCGATCCATCGGTTCCGCAAGATCGCACAGTTGTCGACCAAGTGGGCGTCGATTGCGCTGCGGCGCCGCCTTGGAGTGCAGCACATCCTGAATCCGCTCTCGGACGCGTCGCGGTCGCTGCTCGAGATCTCGTGCGTCGGCTGCAACGAAGAGTTCCACACGCTCTTCCGCAAGCGCCACTTCTGTTCACTCTGTGGCCTGCACGCGTGTGCGAACTGCTCGAGCCTCGAAGACGTCGAGCAAGAGCTCGGCAAAGTCCAGCGTCTGCGCGTCTGCCACGGCTGCCTTGCTGACGTGAACCAGCGCGCGTTCGAACCACAGGTCATGGCAGCGAACAATAGTAGCAATAGCGCCTGTGAACGCGCGACATTCGACTGCTCGTTCGACGAACTCATAGACTCGCGCCGCAAGTACATGCTCTTTTGATATTCTATCCTGACACTCTTTGCAGTTGATAAATGCTCTATTCGGATTCGATAGAAGCCGTAAATCCAACTGCTCGAAATCTGCACAGTCAGTTATTTCCTGCACTCCTGATTTTGTAAATATTATCCTGATTCGACCTACGCAAATAGTTTAGAAAGTGTTAAAGTGAGTAGCTGCAAAAATATGTCCACCAGAAGAGCATCATTTGTTCATTTTACCCCTAAAGACCATTCCCAAGGTCTGTGGGGCTGTACAATTTGATGACGTATATGATTTTGTCCTACACCAGTCATGCAGCAGTAAACACAAATCTCAGCGCTGCCATGCAAAGCTCTAGCGCAGATTGTTGTGTTTTCTTTTAGAGTTATACTATATGTGTATCAAACTACAATATGTCGAGAATCATGTCTATCGTCAGTGTTGTAGCTGAATGTTTAAAAGCTCGAAATCTACACAGGCAGTCCAATTATTTATTTCCAACTGCAAATAAGTTTGTAGTAATACATTAAGCTAGAGTATAGAAGCAAAAATATGTTTTCATCAATACCTTTGGTGGTCGTACAGCCAGGCGCAAAATGCCACAGTAGCGACACAGGGAGGGTCTCATTTATAATTTTTTTTGACAAGAGGGCATGATTTACATTTGTTAGTACGTTTTATTCTCTCATTGAATAAGTGGTGTACAATGTAGCCAGCATGCTTTATTGTGCTCAAACTTGTACCACTCCAGGTCAAATTTATATTCCTGTTAGTCCGATACTATCTTTCTCTTACGTTACAATACTCACTCAGACCGACATTTTGGCAAAAAAACGCTGTGACGTGAATTAATACGATGTAACAATTTGCTGATATTTGTGTTAATTTTAATTCGTTGCACAAATACGCCGCGATGCGCGTTGGTATGCTGTAACAATATGCTAATCATTGCATTCATTTTAATTAATGTACATGTTGTTATTGCAGAATTGCGCTCAATGGCCGTTTACAGTACGTTTAAAGATCTGCACATTATTTACTCATTCGTTCTCTCTCTCTAAATCATTGCTTTCATTTGTTTTCAAAGCTAAAGATTGACAACATGAACACACCTTAACAAAGTGGTACACAACCTCTTTTCAGGTAAATGAATTATGATTAGACTTACACATATAGATTGTCAGTCTCGATCACGTTTAATTCGCAAAAATACGTTTTAATACACATATCAATCACAATATAAATTTGATATCGTATTAGTATGATTAGAGAGATTAAACATATCGAGTCAAAATATAATGGTGGTTATAAAACCTGGCGCAAATGGCACTTTTTGCAGCATAAACTAGATATTGTATAAGGATATTTAGTGAGATGGTACAGGCTTGAGTAGGGGCATACTGTGTAGCCAGTATGCTTCATATTACTTTACCTCAATACGCGATAATCCATAACTATTTCGCTCTTTAAAACAATTATAACCTGTCCCCATGTATAGAGATATTAACTGACATTTTTGTACAATATCGCTGCGAATGCGTCTTAAAAAGGTATTTGGCGGAAATTTAAATTAAGTAAAACGTATGTTGTCGGCTCATTTCCTAAAGCAAAATATTTGACATTTGCACTGACCACAATGACCCAACAATATATTTCTACAAAGAAGGAAATAAGATCTTTTCACGTGTATGACCCTGACGTCACAAGTCACAAGCACTTACTAAAGTGTTAGTCAAGTTAAAGTGTATTGTAGCAAAAATACGCATTTTGATCCATCTTCTTACAGATAGTTTATTTTAAGTGCTTAAATGTATCTTGTCAAATTATCATACTGGCCGAAGTTAAGGCGCAAATTGGCACTTGTACTTAAAAAGGGTTCCGCTAATGTGACAACCTTAGTGACGTTGAGTGAAGTGATACAGAATTACGACACATATCACCAACTGCGACACATATCACCAACTTCATCATGTTGTCGTCATTCCCAAGATCGGTATGGCTGTACAATATGATGACGTAGTTGGTTTTTAATTATTTATTTGTCCAACACTGGCTATGCAGCAGTTGAGCGTATCTAACAACATCAATCAGAAATTTCAGCGATGTCATGCTACAATATGTTGAGAAGCATGTCCATCGTCGGAGTTGTAACTCATGTATAAACACAATTGTATGGCAGGAATTGTCAAGTTACCCAACAATTTAAATAGAAGAGGTCAAACCATTACAATCCTGATTTTTTACGCGTGGTCAACAGCGCTGTGGTCAGCGAATACATGACTGCACTCGTTTTACTTTATGTCTGCGACGACATTGCTCCGTCGGCATTCACTGTCTCGCTTGAAAATGTCATTGCCCGGTTCTAGTTGTCCAAAATCGAGTGTGACGCTACGGCATACGTAGGACTACATGACGTGAGTATTGTGAAAACAAAATATGAATGAGCTGTTTTCAACACATGGAGATTGGTAGTGCGTAATGGCTCATGTGGTATTACAGTGGTGTACGTTTGCCTCCATTTGAAAAGGAGAGATACGCAGCAAAAACGAATTGATATGAGATTGTCTTATAAAAGTACAACGTATGCCAAGTTTCACGATTTCAGTCCATCTTTTGCACCATGTATGTCGTTTTATTAGTCCTAGCTGTGGTATGTCTTGCACAAAAATACCGTGAAGCATCCTTCATGTCATGTTGTTACCGTGGTCACTTCAATTTAATAATAAGCTCAATATTCTGACGGTCGTGTTGTTGCAAAAGATGGATTTGATTTTATACGTATGAGTTTTTACGTTAAGTGCATTTACTATTTTGCTTGTGGATTTAGTGAATATAGAATGAAGATTTAATTTTGCTTTAGTTAGGTAGTACGTATGCCGCTGCTCATTTTAACCCCTCCTCACCATGGATCGAACTGTAAAACAGGACGTCGGCCACGAAGTACTCGTCATACAGACAACTCACACTTGTAGCACACAAAGTGGACCTGAGATTCACACATGTGACTGAAGTCGATATACACACATGTCACTCACTGTTCAAAGTAGTTAGTGATGGAGGTCTGCCGCAAACTGCCAAGTAGTTGTTTCC
>JAADWX010000407.1:0-23051 GCA_023336405.1 Globisporangium echinulatum | reverse complement strand
GGGCGATGCTAATGCTGCGGCCGTCACAGAAGTCTCGACGCAGACGAAGACTGAGAAGAGCACTGGTGCTGAAGTGTACGTGCTCTCGATCTTGTGTGGCGTCGGGATGGTCGCAGCGGCTGCGATCGTCGTCGTGCGCAAGAAACAGCAGCATTTGGACGACCTGAACGTCAAGACACCACGTGAGCGCGCACTGACGACAAACGCTGCGCTCTCGATCCTCGTGACACCCAACAATGAGATCACCGTGTTGTAAGGCGTCCAGTGGCTCGGACAACGTCGGCTCCAAATGTCTATTGCGCGCCGATCGGAGGCGCGTATGAGTAGGAAAGAGCGAATCAGTCACGTCTGGTGGTAGCTCAGCTAGCGGGTCAATTGGTATGTGAAGGAGCTACTAGCCACTCGCCACTAGCTGCAATAGCTCTATGCGACTGTGTGAGTCGGGGCACCGAGACACTACAGTTCTAAATGTTTGCTTTGCGTATCTTGTTGTACGTGACGTCAGTATTTGGTCGCACGGTTTGACTGGATGCGAGCTGTAGGTAGTGGACGCCGCACAGACGCGAGATGGTCGCGAGTGGTGTTGGCGACCTCGTGTGCGTGTGTGTCTGGTGCAGGTCACACGGTGTATTGACATACTGAGCTGTACAAACGTGGCGACAGTGTTTGATGTACATGTACTCTATTGACTGAGCAAGGATTTCTAGGGTGACATGCGAGTAGTGATGCTGTTGCGTGCTTACATCGAGGCGTTGATGCCACACAAGATCGCACGAGCTTTTAGTCGCAACGACTTGCTTTGGCACCGCATCACATTGCAAAAAAGCATCCTCGTGCTCGGTCCTGTCGTGTCAAGCGCCGCTTTGACGACGACGTCCCCATCACCATTGACATCATCGACACAAACGCAACATGAAGGAGAGGAGACGACATCATCAGTCAGTTCGTTCGTGCGAGCTTTGTGTCAGCGCGACCGACCCGCCGAAAGCGAGCGAGCGAACGGACGCGGCACGTCATGCCTGTCAACGAGTGCGGGGGGATGGATGTCGCCGACCAGTCCGTTATCATCGCAAGTACCAGTTTGTGAGCGGCTGGTGCGTCATGCGAGTTTGCATTGCTGCTTACAACAACAACAACAACAAAACAGAGGGCTTGCAAAAGGCACATGCAATATGCGTTGCAGCGAAGCGCGCCTTGCGTTCTCTGCCGGAGCTGTTGAGTTGCTGAGCTGCTGCTGATCCGTCAGCAAAACGCGAATTTTGGGCGAGGCAGCAACGTGACAGACTTCAAGCGAGTGTGCATCACATATCGGTCGCACTATTGCGTACAGAGGGTTTGTTTTGTGCTGATTACAGCTGCAGCAAAGGATTATTTGCAGCAACAGAGGCTGCTTCAAGAACACGGTCCAAAGTGTCCAGCTGCACAGCTTGCACATCATCTTTTGCCAGCTGATTGATGGATCCCAGAACCAGATCCCTCGCTTTGCTTACGGCACAAGTCTTCTGCTGGTTTGGTTGCAGGCGCGCGTGAGCACCCATTTGGAAGTCGAACTGACACACGAACATCAACACGGTGTGTGTGTGTGAGTGTTTCTTTCGCATTGCATGCGCAAGCATGTGAGCTTACATGCATGTGTATGTTCTCGAGGTGAGTCCATTGCTTGCCTGCCGCCGCAACTGCGTTGGTACTTGCGACAGCGACATTATCATAGTCCGAGTCAAAGCTGATGAAGTCGCACTAATCCGTTTTGGTTGTGTTTATTATCATAGTGGGTGTATATTGCTAATATAGTACACAATTGCTGGCAAGTCATTGGACATGGTCATTTTGTCATCATTCGAGCCAGCAACACATCAGCATTCATGCAATATATACAGAACATAGCCCACGTTTTGCTTAAGCATGCACGCATTGCAACGATCAGTGCTCATGAGGTCAGCACATGGAGCCAGATGGCGCGCAGAGCCGAGCCACATCGTGTGCAAGAGACCGAACGATTTGCTACGGTACAGCAAACTGCGTGCGGCTATTCTGTAAAACAAAAAAGTCGATTTTGCCTTTGCAGGCTGTTGTTGTTGTTGTTGTTGTTGAGTTTGCCTTTGCTTTTGCCAGCTTGTTTGTTTGTGTGTGTGCGAGCGCTCCAGCTGCTCGGGGCCTTCTCTTTGTCACCTGCAAATGCTGGCCGCGTGCACACATCGCGTCGTGGCTCCAGTCGCCTCATTCGCCGTCTCGCCGCCTCGCAACAGCGCCGACCAACTGCATTCGCATTCGCGTCTCGCCATCATCGGCAGTTCGCTAGACGCTCGACACGTCACGCCACCACGTCAATGCGCATGCAGATGGGCGACCACGACGGCGGCGCTGCTGCTGCTGCGGCAGCTGAGCACAAGCTGCTCGCAACGCACGACGCTTTCGCACAGCAGCACCACCACTCGCACCCACAACACCAGCACCAGCCGCCACTGCAATTGCAACACTTGCTGCCACCGCCGCCATTGTCACTGGCAACGCATCATCACCACCACAATCAGCAGCAGTTCCACCACCAGCAGCAACAACAGTCCTATCAATGGCAGCACGACGACCGCACGCAATCATCGCGTTCGTACGAGCCGCAGGACTTTGACGCACTGCACGACGACGACGGCAGCGACTATGACGACAATGGCGACCAGGACAACGATCCATACAGCGACCACGCAGCAACAGCGTCGGTGCTTGCGCTCGCATTGCCAGTCGCAACAACAACAACTGGCTCAGTCCCAACAACAACAACGACAACAACCGGCAGCAGCAACAACAACACAAGTACCAAAGCGCCGCGCAAAGCGCCGAAGCGCGAGGTCTTTGAGTGCCCCGAAGTCCACTGCGGCAAGATCTTTCCGCGGTCGTTTGCGCTCCGGCGCCACATGCGCATCCACACGGGCAACAAGCCGTACGCGTGCGACCACGTCGGGTGCCTCCAAAAGTTCAATACAAGCGGCAACCTCAGTCGCCACAAGCGCATCCACAGCGGCGAGCGGCCGTACCCGTGCGGCCTTGCAACGTGCGGCAAGCGCTTCAACACGAGCACGAAGCTCAAGCGCCACCTTCGCATCCACTTTCCAAACGGCGAGCACGTCTTTCAGTGCACGGACGCGGCCTGCGACTGGGCGTGCGACAACTACAAAGAGTACGTCACGCACCAGCGGCTCCACAGTACAGTGGCTGCAACAACACATGGCGGCGACCCGGTCGTCACAACTGTTGTTACAGCAACAACAGCGCGCAAAGTGCCGGTCAAGAGCCGGAGTGTAAAGGCAGTGACAGCAACGACAACGACAGCAACGGCGCAGTTTGACGGACCAGTCGCAACAGTGTCGCCAAGCTACAGCCGTCACGAGTACCCGACTCCGACTCCGACTCCGACGCTTAGCTACAACAACAGCACCAGTAATAGTTTGCAATATGCGGACCGCAGCGACTACGACGCTGCACGCCGGACGTTTGGCGCAACGCTCGAGCACGAACACGAGCAGAACGAGTACGCGAGCAACGCACTGACTCTACTGCCATCAACGCACCACAAGCTCAAGAGCATGGACGAGCGGCCGCGACTGCCGTTCCCAACGCAGTCGTTCCCGTCCGAGTCGTCGTTTCAGCACCAGCACCGACCAATGTACTACGACCAATCAACCAGCTACAGTAGCAATATTTACGGCAATAACTACGGCAGTGCGTACTTGCGCGGACCACACGACGGGTACGCAACCACTAGCAGCGACCACCAGCAGCACCAGCACTACGAACGCCACTATGAGAGCCAGTATGAGAGCCAGCACTACGGCGACACTGGTCGCCACAGCGACGCCTCGAGTAGCTACGAGTCGCCTGTTCATGCGCGCACATCGTCGTCGCATGGGAATGCCGACAACGACGTCAAGTACGCGGCCGCGTTTGCTGCTGCCGGCATTGCACCGACGCCCGAGTTCACGGGCGAAGAGCTCAGCGCCGTGCTCGAGCTCATGAAAGACTCGTGAGCTAGCTGGTGGTGTCAGTCGCTGTCAGTCGCGTGTGTCGCGTCGTAGCGTTGATTGTGGTTCGGCTGTTGTAAAGTAGTAGTACTATGAAGCTATTTGATATGTACGTGCGCTGTGTATGTATGTGCGTCACTCGCTGGTCTGTCAAGTGGGTCTCATTGTCAGTCTATTTGGGGTCGTGCTGCACCAGAGGGTCTAGCAGCAGTGGACGAATGGACACAGAGCGAACTCGTGGCGATTCGCTGGTCGTGTCGAGAGTGTCGCCTACGTGTGCGCTGCCCGTCTCCCTTGCGATCGCTGCTAACGCATCCATCCTCCACAACTCGAGGCGTCATGGGCGCCACGTGACGACTGAAGTATGCGACGCTGAGCTGCGACTACTTCATCTATCGCCGACAGTCGAATCGGTCACTCGCTAAACGTCCAGACAACCTGCGCTCTGTTCGGTCGTCTTCTGAGTCTGATCGGATGATCAAGACTCTTTCCACTCATTCATGCACAACTGCGAAAGACACTTAACTACGACAATTTGAGTTCGAAATCAAGCGGCAAAACATGACAAGTGGAGAAGAACACGATCAATTCACACTTGGACAGCGAGGTCGGGGTAGAGATTGCTACGTGCTGCACGACATGTTGGGCTATCTCAAGCAGGAACTCGTCGTATGCACACGACATATCTTCCTACTCAGGGCTGTTATGTTCATGCGAGGCTAAACGAAGAACATAAATATGTAAGATTGTCATTAAGCAAAGCAAACAGAGTGTCCTACAATAGGCTAGTACAAATGTAAAAACACATAGATTCTACAGTAAAAACTATAACATGTTTGTTTGTTTCCAATTTCAGTAGCAGTCAAAACCTATTTAACGTGTCTAACAAACGCTTCAAAGCTCCCGCAGTTTTTTTAACGATGTGCTAAAAGTGTGCCATACAACAATCGTCAAGTTGGTTTAGCATGTAAATTTGACAACTGTAGTGTCAATTTACATCAACACTGCTCGTTATGAATGTAACTTCGTCCTTGAGCGAGCGTCTTGGCGTTCTGCTGCACTTTGACAACAATCACACACATTGCTCATGCGTACGAGCACCGGGTCAACGCGTTCGAGCACAATCGTCGCAGCCGTCATTGTCATGCTTGACGCTACAGGCGACCGATAGTGAAGACACAACGAACTACCTGCTCTCCGAATACAGTAACACGTAAGGCTTGCGCATGTCAATTGCGTTCGCCTGACCTCATGACGCCAGAGTCTGCGCCACCTTCTCGCTCGTAACAACCTACACCTGACAAACACTGACGATGCAAATGCATCAAACGAGCTCACCAAGTGAGCGAGTGCGCGTGTGCGCTCGTCAAGTCTAAGCGAGACGAGCGATCAATCGATTCGTGGCTGCCGTCGCGAGAAAGACTCGAGCTCGCACTTCGCGATTGCAGTCGTGACTGCTACTTCCTGTCTCTTTTCCTTCGCCAGCTTGTCGCTCGCGATACAGCTCGCGATGCAACCGATTGAGCAGGTCGTGTCAATGCTGCAGTTGCTTGGGCAATCGTGAGAGGCTCAGTATATCGAGGAGAGAAGACTGCGTTCAACTTGCGCTGCTGCCAGTGGACGAACTGAGTCTCGATCTGGACTTGATGGAGACAGGGCGACGCGCTTGGTAGAGGGAGATGTGGGAAAGTCTTCTCGTCTGAGCGCGCGTCTCGCTTCGCCTTCAGATCGAGACAGCATGGTGACTCGCAGGTGGTAAGCACCTACAACGAGATCGTGTTGTGGGCCACCGCCACACGCTGCATGCACGACTGTTGTTGTTGCTAGTGGTGCGTGAAAGGTGGTCTCGCGAGGGATGACAAGAGGGACTCTCGCACGCACTCGAGCTCACCACGACCGCCACGATCACAGGCAGCGTGGCCGAGTCCTGGGATGAATGAGATCAACAAGTGGATCTGCCTGAACGACAACGCCTCGCAGACGAGCCACGAGTGTGGATCACAACAAGCAAGCAAGCACTCGGTTCGAGGAAGAGGAGGTCGTTGTCGTCGTGAGGTGAGCGCCAGTGGATTTTTTCGTCGCCCGCACGGTAGTGAAGGCAGTCGACATGGGTGGTGATGGTCGTGGTGATGGCGGACCGGAGCAATCGGAGCACGCAGCGACAGCAGCAATTGCGCTCAACAGAGCGCACAATCACAACTGCTTGTCTTGTCATCCGAGCTGCTGGTGTTGCAGCAAACAGCAGCTTCAAATCCTCTAAGCGCGTTCGCGCCGAGCCAAAGGATCGTGAATCGATCCTGCACTTCACGATGTTGTTGTTGCTGGGATCCTGGACCTGTTGTTGTTGTTGTTGTTGTTGATGGGAGCTCTCGAGTGGCCAGTCTCTGGCGGCCTGCACCCTGCCAACGAATAGAGTGGGATGCTGCTGTCAAGCTTGCTCACGCAAGAGCATCGCGCATGCAGACAGCGTTTGACCCAAACATGGCGTTTGAAGACGATGGCGACGGAAGCGCGTGATGACCGGTCGCTGACAATGAAGAGCTGGTTGAGTGAGCGTGACGAAACACGCGAGCTGCTGGCGCGAGTCCAGCCAAAACAACACCTGGACCATCAGCAGTACCATTAGCGCAGTCGACACGCACTGCTGCATGAGTCCTGATTGCCAAACTGCTTTGGAGGTGCAATCACTCGAGACGGCCAGCTGATCTCCAGCGCGCACCTTCTCTGCCAAGAGAGCGTTCAGCACGCCCATCCCATCTCCGAGGCTGTTGCCCGCCGCACACGATGCGACCGCAAGGTCCAATCCCAAATGGACTTGCGCTCAGTATACCGATCGACGCGCGCAATCGCGACGACGGCAGCAGCAGCAGTGGCTGTCTGCAGCGGGAGCGAGCGACGAGTCAATAGGATCCCTCGTCCTCCATCTCCTCCTCGCTGCAAAAGTGCGTGCGCTGCCACTGCGCATGTGCTGCTGCTTAAGCACAGACAACAACAAGGCCGACAGAGACGGCAGCGAACGCAGACATGCATTTGGGAATTCCCAGTGCAGCGCGCACGAGCACGAGCACATCGGCGCGACATCGTCCAGTGTGACTGACCAACAACATCACACATACACACACTTACACTTACACACAGATGACGACACTATCACAAACAACCGAGTCGCTCTCACAGCAGCAGAGCACTGCATCTCCTCGTCCGCAGACGATATCAAACACAGTTGCTACACCAACGACCACAACAGCATCCACAGCTTCAGCTTCACCCACCAATGGAGAGGACCAGACAAAGGAGATCGCGCCGTTCCTCCGGTCACTGCGGCGCATGCTCGATCGCGAGAGCGACGCGATCCTGTGCTGGACGCCCGACGGCCGCGCCTTTGAGATCCACGACATGGACGTCATGACGTCGTACATCCTACCCAAGTACTTCAAGCACGCCAAGTACACGAGCTTCCAGCGGCAGCTCAACTACTTTAACTTTCGCAAGTGGACCAAGTCGCGCGCTGTTGTCTGTACGTTCTCGAACGCGTTCTTCGTGCGCGACCAGCCGGATCTCACGTGGCGCATCACACGCAAGCGCGGGCTCAGCGACGCCAAGAACGCAGCAGCAGCAGCGTTGGCTATTACCGATGGCTCGACACCGAGTCCACGCGCGTCGCCCAAGTCGCCGCGGCCGCGTGCTGCGTTCGCTACGCCATCATCAACAGTAACGCCATCATCAAGCAAGCAGCCAGTCGCACTCAAGCGCGAGTTGTCGGGCAGCAAGCGCAAAGCGCCGACTGCAGCAGCTGCGACTGCTGCGCGCAAAGCTGCAAAGACCGCGAATGTCAAGACCAAGCCGGTTGTACGTGCAGCGGAAGTCACTGGCGTCGAGTCGCTCGAGTGGGTCGACACGCTGTATCCGTCGCTCGAGACGCTCGAAGCTGAGTGTAACGTCACGCCATCGCCACTGTCGAGTCCAAGTCTGAGTCTGAGCGACATGAGCGAGCCAAGCAGCTCGAGCCTCGCGCCGGCACCGATCAATGTCGGCTACAGCTACGGCGTGTCGAGTGGACTCGGCAGTGCCGACAGCAACGGTGCGTACAGCAACTATGGTGGCAGTACCTACGGCGAGCACTTGGCGTACGCGTGGCCGCAGTACTCGCCAACGGTCGACGACGCAGATCGATTCCGGACGGCAGCGACGTACTTTGCGCCGACAGTCGTCCAGACGAGCTGCGTCGCGCTGTAAAGGCGTTGACAGGCGAGTCATTCCCAATGAGCAGTCAGCAGCTACAAACGGATGGTTCGCGTGGATGGGCCAGCTGCCTCCCCCTATTTATTGTCATCAAGTAGTAGCAGCTAGTTGTGCTGGGAGCAACCGAGGGCAGTGATGTTGGTTGTCGTAACGTTGCGTGTGTGTGTGTATGTGTGTGTGAGAGAGAGAGAGTAAGCGTTGAGTGAGGCGCAGCAGAAGCAGCAATTTTGAAAGTTCGTTGTCGTTGCACCAATGTCTTCTTGTCTGTGTCGTGTATCCCAAGTCCATCCACTCGACTGTATTGTGTGTTGTGAATGTCGAGTGCAAGAGAGAGCTGGCGACGTGTGTTTGAGACTTGAAGCGCCCCAGATCTGGATCCGCTTGCGCTCTTCCACCCGGACTCGCTCGAGCAAGCGTCGGACTGGACTCGTCGCATTCACATCCATCCAGACGTGGGTTCGTTCGTTCCTTCGAGCAAGAAGAAATCGAGACGCCAGATCGGTCGAGTCGAGTCGCTGCTTCAGGCGAGAGCTCCAGGCTGCGAACGAGCCGAGCGAGAGAGCGCGATGTACCGTAGACGCAATCGCACTCAACTTGTCGCGAGCCCGCAAGCGTCCAGTTTCGCGCAGCTGCCGGCTGATGCGCCAAAGAGTGGAACTGGCCGACACGACACGCAACGGCGCCCGCAATCGTGTGGCTCCAAACGAGCTGACTCGTCTGCTCACGCGACTGATTCGGACTCGCGAAGATGCGCTCGAGCGCGTCGAGTTTCAATTTCCCAGTCGTCGAGATGCTGTCGAGTGAGTGCTGAGGCGCGAGGGAGGAGAGCAAGCGAGCAGATGGAGCTGCTCGCTGGTGTCGCGCTGGTTGATCGCGACGGCTGCGAGAGCATCACCGCGTTGTGCGTGCGATCCAGACGAGATTGATTGATGCAAGCGCTTGCGTGTTTGATCGCAGCGCGCGCTCTATCGTTCAAGCGAGCAAGCGAGCGTGGCGGCTCAGCCGTCCAATCCACACACTGGACTGGTCTGGAGCGTGTTCATGCCCAGCTGCTCGCGCTCGCACTAGTACTTGCGCGATGCGCTCTCGACTAAACGCTAGTCACAATCGCCAGTCGTGCAAGCAGCCGCGATGGTATTGACTGAGTGTGAGCGTTCGTGCGAGCGTAAGACGTGTCGTGGTGGCGGTGCCGACGATCTGCCTGTGCGTACACATGTACGTGCTGCTGCGATCCTCACGATGCAGATCGAACGCCTGACACTGGAGCTCCATGCGCTCAGACTCGCCCAGCAGTCCGCAAGCGACCTACAATACAGTCACTCTCATTCACCTCACGACCGCACAGATAGACATGGAACAGAGTGGGCGACAGGAGGCACAGCGCACTCGCAAGTAGACAACGTCGTTTGGTATGTATTTCGCAAAATGGTGATGATACGCGCGCTGGCGTGTCGTGGTAGACAGACAGATCGGCATAGATAGACACAGACATACAGACAGACTCGGTGGTGTACGCTTGAGCGACTGGTAAATAGGAAGGATGGCGACCACACGCGCTACAGGCGGAGCGCAAACGCGTTGCTCCACGTGCCGGGAGCAGCCATCGACGTTGGGTCGAAGTAGAGCGCGCCAGAGTCTAACTCGCTCCGCGTCGCGATGCCACTGAGCGACGAGTACAGCGTGTCGACCCAGTCGAGCTCCATGGGCTCCAACGACCGACTTGTGTGGGCGTCGCTGCGACTGTCAAACGACTGTGGGAACGACAGCGCGGGGCTGTACACCTCGGTCGGTGACGCAAAGCTGTAGAGCGTGTCGCTGCTACCAACTGGGAGCTTGATGGTCATGTCCGACTGCAGCTGTAGCGCTTCAGTTGCTTTGACGCGCTTGGGGCGGCGCTTCGTTGCCGTCAAACTGCCAGCCATTGCGGCCTTGATGTGGCTCGGCACCGACTTCTTGCGGTTGATGCGCCACGCCAGACTCGGCTGGTCACGTACAAAGTGCGGGTTCGAGAACGTACACACAACGGCCTTTGACTTGGTCCACTTGCGAAAGTTAAAGTAGTTGAGCTGCCGCTGGAAGCTCGTGTACTTGGCGTGCTTGAAGTACTTGGGTAGGATGACCAAACTCATCATTGCAATATCGAGGATTTCGAACGCCCTGCCGTCGGGCGTCCAGCGCAAGATCGTGGGGCTCTCGGTCTCGAGGATCGCGCGAAGGTTCTTGAGGAACGGCGCGACTTCACGTGCTTTCGCAGTTCCAGGCGACGGCACGTCGAGACTCGATACGTCGTGGATCATTTTGTGTGTGAGTGTGAGTGTGAGTGTGAATGGACGTGTGTGGATCGAGGCAAGTTGCGGAGTGGCGCTTCATGATGCAGCCGCAGCAGCAGCAGTTGATGGCAGCCGATCGCAGCAGCAGGACGGTAGCAACATGGCCGCTCTCGAGCTCGAACCAATAGGCAGCGACGTGCTCGAGCGACAAGAGACAAGGGCGGCGGCACTTGCGTGAGTGTGTGCAAGAGAGCTCTTCGCGACTGCTGCGCGGGAAGCACGCACGTCGGGCTCACTGGCCCCTTTCGGTCAGGACCTCTCGACGCACTGTTGTGTTTCACTTATCTTCCGCTTTGACTCGCAAATCCTAATTTCGCGTGATCGAGATCTACGCAGTCCTAAAATGCGCATGTATTTGTCTAACTCCGTGGCTACACGTCACTCAGTTCCACACCGAGTCGCGCCGTACAGTAGATGCATGCACGCGCGCTTTCGCTTGCTCGCTCGTATCGTCGCGCTTGACTTCGTTCATTCGCCTTCGCGCGATCTGCCTCTTTGTGTGCTGCTGTTGTTGTTGTCGCGTGTTTACCAAAACGTATGGTGAGCCGTATGCTGCATCGAGTGAGCACTCGCACGACATGCAGCAACAACCGCAGCAGCAACTATGGCGTGTTGCCTGCATCCAATACAGCCGAGTCGTGATCAATCATGGCTCTCGTCGCTTACGTCGTGATTTCTGTTTTCGATCAGGATCAGCTGAATTGCGTGTGTGCGTGTTGCGTCCGTCCACACGGCGTGGCGATGAGCTCTTGTCAAACACTCACTTGATCGCACACACACACATACTGATTGTTGTGAGGAACTGGAAGCACCTGCTGCTGCCAGCTGTCTGTGTGCGGACGTTTGCCGAAGATCTACGGTACTGCTTCTCGCTGCTAGCGATTGCATGAAAAGCTCCGCTGTCTCTTGCTGTCTGCAGCGTCTGGCGGACTGGTTTAGCAGCGCTCTGACGCTCCCATGGGTGGCTCCACGTTCCCACGTCCAAGCTAGAAGCTGCAAGCGCTATGCTGGTTTGCGCATGACGGACCAGATGGCCGACACCAGACGCTAGATCACGACGCAATTCTCAGCAGCAGTAAGCAAAGCGAGACTCGTGCGAGTCGTTGGGTTTGGGTGGAGCACTTGTCTGGTCCTCCAAGCGAGCGAGCGACCTCTTGCAGCACATGCGCACGCGGCGCGAGAGACGTGAAGAGGAGTGAATCTCTCGCGTGCGCGTGCGTTGCGACCTCTCTCATTCAGGCTCGTGCTGACATTACGACCTCTCGCACACACAAGCAGCACTCGGCTCTCGTCGTCCCGAAACGCGGTGCTGAGTAGCGCGCGAGTGTGAGGACTGTGAAGCCTGGCTTAGCGTGCTCTCTTGTCGGCTTTGGCCATTGCGAACCCGTTCGAGTCAGTCCAAACGAGAGCCACGAGTCCAGCGAGAACCAAACCCGTTCATCTACATGCTCGAGCTCTGTTAAGGCGGCTTCAGAACATTTGCACTCGGATCACAGTCGCGCAACCTCTCGATCTGTGTTGCGAGCCCTCGGGCGAGTCGCTGCTGCTGCTGGCTGTTGTTGTTACTGGACTCCTCACACACATTTGCAATCGCCCGATGCGCGGATCCCTCATCCAACTCTGTCGATCACACAAACGCGGCGCCTCGGTTGCCTGCAACTGCAGCCAATACAAGACGCCACGAGGTCTTCCCAACAGGTCGTTTCCTGCATGCGATATCAACAACGCCACGAGCCCAATTCGATCGGTTGCGGCGCACACTTACGGCACATGCGATGGTGCGCCATCAAGTGCTCGTCGTACGTAGTGCTGCACTTGCTTACTCACTCACACCGTCGCTGCGCATGTTGGCTCACTCGAACGAGGCAAACACACACAAGCGAGTGCATGCTGCTGCAGTGCACTTAGTGGGTTGGCGATCTTGGCAGCACATGAGCGAGTGCTGCTGTCTCTGGCTCTGAGCACTTGTGTGTGTTGCCGACGCTGCAATAGGATCTTGCCACTTGCGCCGTTGCTCGAGGTGAAGACGAGCTCGACCAAGATGCACAGCTTAGCACTTGTGAGGTTATCGGTATACTGAACGGAAGTGAAATTCGTGTGCACAGTTTGAGCTGTGTCAGCACCATTTGTTAGTTTGCTAGTTTTTTCTTACAAACATCAAGTGAATCAATGGACGGGTATCGACAGTTTTCGATTCCTTACCAGCAACGCCACAGCGAAGGCGAACGCAGCAGGCTGTGCCTAGTGATGGTCTCGCTGCAATCCCGCTGTTTTCACCATGATTTTTACAACCGACCTATCTTCAGCGCGACACGTAGCATTCGCTCAGTGCTTGAACTCGCACAATGTGAATCGGTTACTGATGCTGATGTCGATTCGCTGACAACATGGTCGACTCCAAGTCACGAGTACGTGCACGTCGCTGATGCGCGATCGCGCATGCTGTCAAGAGTTTGGAGTCATCTTGTCCAACGCACCGAGCCATCGCGAGTCGTGTATCACATGCTCGACCTCCACCTCAGCAAGTCGTCGAGAGTTCGAGCCGATTGATGCTGGTACGAACGCCTTGGTTGTCAAACGAGCGTGCAAGTGTTCTTAACAACCACATGGGACTGAAATCGATCCGTGATTGGTTGAATATTCATACTATTTCGGTTTGCATCAATGTCATATTGGTTGAAAATGGACTCACATCCGTTTTGGTCAGAAAGAGCGAGTGCGTGGCACAATCAACAAATTGATTGACAAAAGGCTGCACCGACCGACCTGCTGTCCCACTGCGCTGAGCTGCTGCTGCTGCTGTTGCATCCGCACATCTCGGCACTGTCTCCGTTCACATCGTCGCCATGGCCTCACGCATCGCACAGGCAGTGAGCGTGCTGCTGGCGCTTGGCGCAGCGATAGATGCCCCCATCATACACGCGCTACCGCTTGCCGCACACGCTGCAGTGCGTTGTATTGGAGACAGCAGCAGTGGCAGTGGTAGTGGCAATGGCAGTGACGACGCATCTGCAGCAGACAATAATGCGACACAGCTGTGGCCACGCGCAAACGTGCTCTCGTCACGCTGCAACGACGTCTGCGGCGCTGCGTTTCTGTGCGTCTACCGGTCCGACCCGATCGCTGGATGCACAGTTGCGCCGCTCGCCAGCAGCACATCGGCATCGCCAACAACAAGTCACTGTGTGAACGGCGCGACGTGTGCATACGAGTGCATCCCAATCGACCCGAGCGCGTCGCGCTGGTCCATCACCTGGTACGACGACGGACGCGTGGCTGTAGTGATGCAGACCGACATGTCGCGCACCGTGTTCGTCCGCGCGCCAGTTGAGCGCATCGACGACCTTGCGCTGCCGGTGCACGTCATCGCCTTGTACGTGCGCGTCGCCTACGCTCGCACACTGACTGTATGAGGACGATGGCAGCACAGACGACTCACACTGTGCTCGTATCACGTCACGCGATCGCGCTGCAGGTCACTCAGTGGTCCTGCACATAAGCTCCCAATCGCAGCCGAGTCGTCGCTGCTAACGTCGCTCACACAGCTAACGACACTGTACGTAGCGTCCGCATCCACCATCTTGACTGCAGCGTGTACAGCAAGTTTTAACGTGTACGACCGACTTACATCCGTATGTCTATGTGTGTGTGCGGATGCGCCAGCGCGCTGCACCGAGTGATGCTCGACGACTGGGACGCGCTGCCGCCACTATCAGCGCTCACGACACTGTGCGTGCCGCCTACACTATCTGTGCGTCCGTCTGTCTGACGTTGCACTCACATGAGCTGCTGCTGCTGCTGTGTCGATGACGACAGATCACTGCAGAACTGCGCACTCGACACTGTCCCGACAGCGCTCGCACATGCTCACGCGCTCCAGTCTCTCGATCTGTCGGCGAATGCGCTCCAGTCGCTCGACAGCCTCTCGTCACGTGCTGCCCTCGAGTCACTGTGCGTAGTGCTGCATGCTCGCTTGAGGACGACGCTGTTGCTACTGTCACTCACAGTGTATGTGCTGCGTATTGCTTCGACTAGCGACCTGCGCGACAATGCGTTCACAGCGATCCCGACGCTCGTGTGGGATCTCCCAGCGCTCGTCGACTTGTACGTGTGCCATCAGTCAGTCAGTCAATTAGACTATGGGACTATGTTGGATGGACCTGTCGACTACGACTGACGCTCTCCACGCCTTTGCATTTGCAGTACGTTCACGGGGAACCCCGTGGCGCCGCCGCAGCGACTCGACGCGCGCGCCGTCGCGTGGCTGAACGCGAACCGCAGCGTCGCAATCGATACATCAGCACTCGATGCTACGAGCTGCCGATCGCCTGTGCCGCTCACAAGCGCAGACTGCGCTGTGTGTCTCGCTCCGACTGCGACTCATGACGCGTCGGTGGTGTCAGCACCGCACAGCAGCAGCAGCGTCACCGTCGGCGTCGTCCACGCGACAGCGTACGCGAGCAGCAGCAGCAGTAGCAGCGCCGGCAGCGACACGTTCGTCACGGGTCCAGCCAAGACGCGGACCGCGCAGCAGGACGCAGCGAACCGCCACGCGATGGTGCTCACAGCGTCGATCGGCGCCGCTGCAGCCGTTGCGATCGCTCTTGGGCTTGTTGTCGCGTACCGACGCGGGAGTGACAACACGCGAGCGGAGGCGTCAAACCCGACCGTCAAGTCGTCTAAACCCACAGACAGCGCAGACGCACGCGGCGACAGAGGCGTCGATGTCGTCGCGAGTTGCCCACAAGTCGCGTCGACTGGCGACGCGCGCGAGCTGGTGGCACGCCATAGTAACAATCACAGTACGAGCAAAAAGAGTGACTCGCCTGCATGCAGCGCGACGTCGGTGATCGTGCACTCGCTGGCCGGTTCAATACCGATCCTGTCGGCACCAGTAGGCAGCAACGCAAGCAGCAGTGGTAGCGCATCGCTGCTCGCTCGATCGCCATATGACGGTAGCGGCGAGTGGCTGTAGCGAGTTACAGCACTACGATAAATGTAGCTGACCAAAATGTAGCCATGTTGTGATTACTCGTTTCTGATTGGCTAAAAAGGATGCAGGATATTCGGTCGTATAGCTTTTGCGCGGCCGTATAGCAGTGTCGCACAGAGTACGTCTGTGGTTCAACTCGCTGCTCCACACAAGCCGACGAGACCTGCACGTGCGAGCGAGCGAGTCGCAGCGCAAGTGCAGGACGCGCAGATCGGCCGACCGTCTGCGTGCGCACTCTCTCTCTCTTCGTCCCCTCGAGCCGCTCTGTTGCGTCGCGCTTGTGTGGCGCCATCTCACGCACGATGTTCCGCTCGATCCAGTTCGAGTCGGACCGCGGCCTCGGCAAGGTCGCTGTCGCAGCGTTTGGCTTGGGCTTTGCCATGGCGCTGCACGTTGCGCTACTCGCATACACGTTCTTTGGGCCGCTGTCAACAAACGCAACAGCAGTCGACAGCGACAGCATACTCTCGATCGCGCAGTGGGAGTGCGTCGCGCTCTGGAGCCTCTACTCGATCGCGCTCTGCTTCTTCCACGTCGCCGAGTTCATGGTCACGGCATCGTTCCGCCCCACGATCGTGAGCTACGAGTGTACGTAACTATCTGTCTGTCTGTTCATCTGCCGTAGTCAGCCATTAGCTCACTGTTTGTATGGACGTACTCGCCCGTGACGCCATACATCCCATACGTCCCAACAGCGTTCCTGCTGAACCACAGTCGCGAGTACCACATTGCGCTCATTGGCAGCACAGTCGAGTTCTGGCTCGAATTCTTCTTGGCGCCCGGCTGGAAGCTCCACACTAGTGTCCTCGCAGCTGGTCTCGCGCTTGTTGCTATTGGTCAAGCGCTCCGGATCGCAGCGATGGCGACGGCCGCCAGCAACTTTTCGCATCGCATCGAGTACCAGAAGCGCCAGGAGCACGTGCTCGTGACGCACGGCGTGTACCGCTTTGTGCGCCACCCGTCGTACATGGGCTGGTTCCTCTGGACCGTCGGGAGTCAAGTGTTGTTGGGCAATCCGCTCTGCGGCGTCGGCTACACGATCGTGTCGTGGGGCTTCTTTCGGGATCGCATCCCGTACGTTGTGGCTATAAATATGGATATGTACGTATATAGAGCTATTGGACTGATTGTATATGCATGTATGCTGGCGATTGCGCAGGTACGAAGAGCACTTGCTGCTTGGCTTCTTCCCAGATGAGTACCCGCCGTACAAGGCGCGCACGATCAGTGGGATCCCATTTGTGTGATGTGCGCAAAAGTAGCTCTCAATAGTGCGCTCTCCGCTGCTGCATGTGGTTGTTTGGACCTCTTCATTTACATACATACACCTGCTGATCCACTACAGTATGGCGATCTTCCTCTACGCATCTGCTTGCGTATGCTCTTGCTACTGTCTCCTATCGCCGCTTCTTCTTCTTCTTCTTCGTGTCACTTGTAGCTTCTGACACTGCTGCGTCAGCGTGTATTGGAACTGCAGGCGGCGGCTCGAGCGCTGCTTGGACTGCAGTCCCATTCATTCATACAGACTCGTACTTAATACGACTCGCTCACAGACTAAACCAGCAGCTACAGGCGATACAAACACGCACCGTAGGCATAGTCGACGCTGCTGTACACGCTGCGTGCGCTCCAGTGCGTGCGCATCCGCGCAATGCGTGCAGCGTCGTGGTACTCGACGTCTGCGACAAGCAGCCGCTTGCGCCGCAGCTCGTGCTCGTACATTGCGAGCACGTTCTCCATCCACTCGAGCTGTTCGTGCAGCAACTGTGTGCTACTGCTGCTACTGACGTCGTCAGGTGCAACACAATCGAGCAGCTCAATGTACGCAGCGACAAAGCTCCGCATGCGACGCAGCACGTCGGGGAACTCCTTGACAATGTCGCGCAGGAACGCCATGCTCTTCTCGAGTGCGCCAAAGTGCTTTTGCAGCAGCAGCGCCTGTGAATCGACGCAGAACGCGAGCACGCCCATGTTGTTGCTGCTGCTGTTGCTGTCGTTGACTATCGGGTCGGCTGCATCACCGCTGCTGGCGTCTGCTACCGTGAGCAGTGGGAGCCGCTGCGCGACGTTTGCGAGCGACGAGAGCACTTGCTCGCCCTCGTTCTCGAGTTGACGACAGCGCGCCAGCTACCATGTGTGTGAGTGTCAGTCGACATGCGCTTTAGATACAGGCAGCGACAGAAGCAGCAATAGCAGCGAACACGTGAGCACACGCACCTCGGCGACAAAGAGCTTGTGCTCCTTGAGGCACTTCCTGAGCGCCATGGTGCCACCAATCGCCGTTTTGACACGCAAAACGTGGCCAACAGGACAAGTCGATAGACGCTTTCTCTATCTACACATGGTAAATGTATGCAAATGCTCGAAACAAAAGTCGCACCGTCATAAATCGATTGCAATCCACACAATCACATTCGCACACGTCATGAGCGACTCGCAGAACTGGGCGGCGTTCGACGACGAGCAGCCGTCTGCGCGCAGCAAGCGGCGTGCAGCAGCAGCCAAGCGCGCACAAGAGTCGCAGGATGCAGCAGCAGCGACAGAAGCGCAGGCCGAGGGCGTGCTCGACAATCTGCGGTCGCTCAACCCCATAGCGTTCCGCAACCGCCTCATGTTTGGCGGCCTCGTCGGCTTTTGCACCGGCGCGACGTTTGGCGGCAGTACGTCCTGTGTCCTGTAGTATTGTATGTGCTGTATATAAGCTCACTCGTGGCTCTTGTGTGTCTTCTCGTGCAGTCGATGCTGCGAAGCTGTATCACCGCCAGCACGGCAAAGTCGCGCTCGCGGCGCTGAGCCCCATTGCACGCAGCGCAGCAGTCTCGGGCGGCAGCTTTGCAGGGTGTGTATGACCTTGTGTATGGTCTTGTGTCTTGTATATACAGCTAGCTACTGAACGCGATGTGATATGCATGTACTGCAGGTTCTTCCTCGCGTACCAGGGCGTGAAGACGCTCATGGAAGTGCAGCGTGGCGAAGAGGACCTCGTGAATGTCGGCGTTGCGACGGTCGCAGCTGGCCTGCCGTTCATTGGCTCGACGGTCATGCGGCAGAACATGCCGTACGCGCTCATGCTCATTGCGCTCGACCACTTTCACGAAGAGATCAATGCGCACCACAAGTAGTGAGACCGTAGCGCGTGTGCGTGTGCGTAGACAGCAATATACGACCACACATTGTAGCAACGAGCCACTCGGATGGATGCGGTGTATTGGTCCCTATATGAGCATGTGACAGCAGCTGAAGCAGCACGATTGCGAGGAAGGCGCTTGTGGCTGCGAGAAGATCATATGGAGCTCCATGCCAACAGGAAGCTTCGATGAGCCCCAGAACCCGCCGAAATGCTCAATCATTTTGGTTTTGGTAGCGTGACACCAGTGTGTCATGTAAACGGTTTCTGTGTTGCATACCCTCTCAAATTCGACTACCATTTTGACGTGATTGTATGGGATTTTACCTGTCTAGCAACATTACCTGCTTACTGTCACACCCTCTATGTTTTGCATGTCACGTTGAACCAAATGCGCTCGATCACGACGTCTCTCATTCCCGAATCCGCCGCGAAGAGCTCCATCGTCAACCACCTCACACTCGATCGCATCTACTACTAGCATGTCTCCGTCGACTGTCATCTCTGCGTACGGCCCTGCGGGCTTTCGCGAGTGCGTCGGCGACTACCGCAACGAGAGCGACCTCGAAGTCCCATCGCAGCCGCTGTACCAGTTCCAGCACTCGCTGCCGCGGCTGCCGGTGCCGAAGCTCGAAGAGACCGTTGCGCTGTACCTCGAGACGATCAAACCGCTGACGACGGCCGCCGAGTTTGCAACGTCGCAGCGCCTCGCCCAGGCGTTCCTACAGCAGGGCAGTCTCGGCCGCGAGCTCCACGCGCGCCTCGTGCAACGCGCAGCCGACCGTCAGGACACGAGCTACCTCGCCGAGTGGTGGAACACGTGGGGCTACCTCCATGTGCGCGACCCGGTCGTGTTCAACGTGAGCTACTTTTTCCACTTTAGCGACAGCGCACACGCCGCACAGCGCACGAACGTCGGTCGCGCCGCTGCGCTGCTGCGCGCAACGATGTTGTTCCGCCAGCAGGTCGTCAGTGGGACGTTAGCGCCTGAGCAGCTTGGCGCGAAGCAGACGCCGCTGTGTGCGACTGCGTACAAGTACATGTTCAACGCGTGTCGCATCCCGCATCGCAACGCCGACACGTACCGCATCTACGACCCCGCAGCGCACAACCACGTCGTTGTGATGCGGCACAACAAGTTCTTTGCGTTTGATTTGCTGGATAGAGCGACGCACGAGCCGCTGAGCTTTGCGGCGTTGAGGCTCCAGCTGCAGCGTGTGCTGGACGCGGCCGGCGCCAAGGAGTCGGCGATCGGTGCGTTGACGTCGAACGACCGCGACGCGTGGGCCGACGCGCGCGACGAGCTGCTGCGAACTGGCAATGAAGCGGCGCTCCGAGCGATCGAGTCGGCGGTCGTCATAGTGAACTTGGATGACGCTGCGCCCGTGACGCGCACTGAAGTCGCTGCGGCGCTCTGGCACGGCGACGGCCGCAACCGGTTCTACGACAAGTGCATCCAGCTCGCAGTCTTTGAGAACGGCAAAGCCGGTTTGCTGGGCGAGCACTCGATGCTCGACGGCATGCCAATGGCGCGCTACGCAGACTTTGTCGTCGGCCGCCTCGCACGCAGCCAGATCGACATGGGCAGTAGTGCTCACAGTGTGAAGACTGACGCTCCTCTACCAGCACCGACGCAGCTGACGTTCCAGTTCAGTCGCAAGACGCTCCAAGCGATTGCGCAGGCCGAAACGGTCTTTGACGCGACGGTCGCGGCCCACGACCTGCACGTCCAGACGTTCTGCGGCTACGGCGCGAATGCAATCAAGCGCGTGTTTCGCTGCAGCCCCGACGCATTTGCGCAAGTCGCGATCCAACTCGCGTACAAGAAGCTGTTTGCGATCAACGCAGCGACGTACGAAGCTTCGCAGACGCGGCTGTTTCTCCACGGCCGAACGGAGACGACGCGGAGCTGCTCGACTGCATCAGCAGCGTTCACAGACGCGATGGTCGGCACGAGCGACAATGCACCGAGCCGTGAAGACAAGCAGAAGCTGCTGCTCGCAGCAACGAACCAGCACGTCAAGTACATGCGGCGCGCAGCGGCAGGTCTCGGTGTCGACCGGCACTTGCTCGGGTTGCGCATGCTGCTACAACCAGGCGAGCGCGACGCTTTTCTGGACGACCCGGCGATGACCAAGTCGCGCTACTGGCTCATTTCGACGAGCCACCTCACGAACGAGCGCTTTGACGGCTGGGGCTGGGGCGAAGTCGTCCCCGAAGGTCTCGGGATTGCCTACAGCATCAAGGACGCAACGATGCAGTTCAACATTGCGTGTCGCAAGCACGACAACGGCGAAAGCCACTGGGCTGCTCGTATGGGCCACTTGCTCGAAGAGAGCCTTGTTGAGATGCAGCAGCTCTTTGTTGCGATCGACGCAGTTGCGACGCCTGCCAAGCTCTGAGTGTATGCGTCGCCTAATACTACAGACCGGGCCAGTTGGGTGCGTGTTCGTTGCGCTCGAGCTCGACGCGCTCGGTCTTGAACAGCTCAATGAACTGGTGTTGGCAATACACGTTGTTTGTTAGTTGCAACGTTTGTAATGTTGGTATACGTTGTACAATATGTTCGTACGTTGCAAACAACACACCTGCTGGTCCATCATGCGTGGCTTTGGTGCTGAGAAGCGAATGTACTCGTCAAAGATCGAGCTGAACGCCCACTTTTGCACTTTGCGCAACGAGCCAACGAGGCATCCCGTGCGGTGCTGTGTGTGCGCATGAACATGTTTATATGTTCATATGTACATATAAAATATGTTTGTGAGAATACGACTGATACATGTTTGTTAACCAGACACGTCAACTATAACAACAACAGCCCGCACCTTCCCCTTGTTGCAGTGTATCAGCATCGGGTGGTTGCGCTTGTCGAGCACAGCTTTGAGCGCTGCGACGATGCCGTCCTCTGGGATGTCGACAAACGGCTCCTGTGTGTGTTTATACGTATGCAAATCAGCATATGATACACTTCCACACGCACTCACTCATACACATGACACGCATCACACACGCGCCTTGTTGCCTGGCACGCCAAACTGCAGCAGCTTGATGTTGTGCATGCGGTTGAACTCGCTGTTTGCGAGCGGATAGTCCTCGAGCACGAGCGTGAGGATCGAGCGCAGTCCGAGGCACTTTTTCAGGAACGCAAAGTTCTTCTTCTTTGGGAATCCGCCTACAACGTGTAAGAACGTACGTGTGAGTGCATGTGTGAGTGCGCTGCAGCAGCAGTAGCTACAAAGCGATTGACACTAGACACACACGCATGCGAATGACACTAGACACACACGCATGGAAATGACACGCACTGCGGTAGAGCCCTTTTTCGATCATCGCAAAGTTCTCGGGTGGAATGAGCTCCTCGTACTCGGCATCGTCGTCATCGTCCTTGCCACGCACTGCATCGAGACTCGCAGTGAGCGACGACGACGCAGACGCGTGCGCTGCTGACGCGGTACTCGCGGTGGCAGCAAGTGCGATCGTCGTGTGCGGCTCGCCGCTTGGCATTGCAGTCATGATCGCCGCAATTCGTCAATGTGAGCAAAACAAGAGCACAACAAAAGTTCAACAGTCGGCACAAAATGCGCATACATTTTGCAGCACAATTGAGCTCATCGTTTTCACAAGAGCACACAATTTTGCACAAAAATATACATTTGCGCTCATACGTATAACGTATACAATTGACGACGTCTTGTTATTTGCTTGTAATCTAACATTGTCATGCATTTAAATTGATTTAGCACAAACATCCAGTACTTCATCGCAATAAATGGTCAGCAAGTCAATATTTGAATCTCAGCCTGCTCGACTCTTATGAACTCGACCGGACAGAGCGATGGATCGATCGCACTAGTAACAACAACGTCTGACGTCGTGTAGTTTAGCTGACGTCAATGTCGTCCGCGGCTAACGTGCCGTATTGTCGGATTTGCTCGCAGACTCCATCGAGCATCTTCACGACGTCGTCCAGCTCGATCCGTTTCTTCGGATCTTTAGCGAGCATCATTTTAACGAGTTCCCATACGATGGGGTTCTCCGCGCTTGGCGTCAACCGAGGCAACTCGCCTGCCTCGATTCTGTCCAGCAGCTCGCAATCGTCCATTTTGCCCGCACTTCCCCACGGCGGACCCTGCGTGATCGCCTCGAGCATGCACATGCCGAGCGAGTAGACGTCGGAGGCAAGCGACAGCGCTTGACCGTCAGCACGCAAGCACTCTGGCGCAGTCCACTGCAACGCACTCGGCTGTCGGGGCGACACAGGCGGTGTGTTCGCGCGCGCAGCATGCACTTCGCTGCGCACGTCGTGGAAGCCAAAGTCCGTGAGCTTAGCGCGCTCGTCACTCGTC
>JAADWX010000406.1:0-23054 GCA_023336405.1 Globisporangium echinulatum | reverse complement strand
TGCAGCAGTTTGTCCAGGTACAAACGACTCGACTTGCTGACGTTGAGCGCGCTGCCAACGCCCACAAACTCCGCGAAGCCGAACTCAAGCAACAGCAGAAGCTGCTGCGGCGCGACATCGACACGAGCGCACAGGAGCTGATGTTTGTCGCCAAGTACAGCGAGATCGCGCACGAACGCGCTGCGCAAGTTGAGGACGCAGAGCAAACGCTGCATATGCTCGAGCTGCAGCTGCAGCACTTGGTGGCTGCTCGAGTGCACGATCAAGAAGATCAGCATTTGTCGAGTGTTAGTAGCAGCGAAAGCAAGACACCTGCATTGAGTATAATCTGAACGTATCATTTGTATCCAATCACATGTCGTCAGAAACGTCCTTTTGACGAATCACACATTGGTTAATGCGATCAAGTGAGCAGCCATCTCAGTGCAAATCTGTATTTGTGTCCAATCGCGTTTTGATAATTTTCTGCTTTTTTAGCCAATCAAACGCGGATCTCAACGTTCTTTGACGAGAAAGCACAACAACCGAAAAACAAACACGCAGGTCGCGCGTGATGCAGTTGACGTCCAATGCGGAGGCGCCGCCTGCTGCCGCCACGACGCGGACCGAGCGCGTCGCTGTGCTGAGCATGAACGTGCGTAGCTGCGAACACTCGCGCCTCATACGCTCTCTCTTCTTGTTGTGAGTGCTTTTACGTCCTAACTCTGCATGTATGTGTATGCTGCCTCTCCTCAGATCTTTGCTCGCCCCGAATGGATCCACAGCGGCAAGTGGTTCAGCGCCGGCGACAACAAGGACCTGCGCATCACGCTGCTGCTACGCAAGATGCACGACTTTGACATCGTCATCCTGCAGGTACGTACGGATGCGCTGTCGTCACTCCGACCAACCAGGCAACGCACATACTGACTCGCTCGCTACTATAGGAGATGTTTGAGGTCGGCGTGCGGCAAAAATGGCTCCTTCGCGAAGCCAAGCGCATGGGCTTTGCCTACCACTGCGGCTCTGTATATGTACGTACGCTCTTCTACATATCTCCTTTACGTGTGGATATGCCATACAGTGTCACTATGTAGCCATAAGCGTGTGCCACGGACTGCCTTACCTATACATGACTGACTGGTTGCCTTTACCTTTACAGCCTGGCGTGCTGGATCGCCGCTTGATCGACGGCGGTCTCTTGATCCTCAGTCGGTTTCCTATTGTCGAGCGCAGCCAACTCGCATTCTCACAGGGCAGCGGCAGCGACGGCGTCTGTGCGAAAGGCGTGCTGTTTGCACGCATTCAACTCTCGCTGGACCTCGGCGACTCGCTCCTCGTGTTTACAACGCACACACAGGCTGGCGATGGTCGATTCGACTATTCGATCCGGCTCTCGCAGATCCAGGAGATGCATCAGTTTATTCGAAAGATTGTGAGGTCCGACCGCGACGCGCCAGTTTTGATCACGGGCGACTTGAACCTCGACGCACGGCATGACCTTTCGCACGACCCGCTTGACGTCACTGGTCGAGCCAGATCGACAGCATGTCTCGAGAGCAAAGTGTATCAGCAACTCGTATGCGATTTGGAGATGGCACTTGGTGCTGGTCGAACAGTCACTGACCTCATGAAGCATTACGACACGACCAAGGTCGGCGACGCGAAGCATCCAATCACGAATGGCGACGGCCACGCGTCGCTCCAACATGTCTCGGATCCGTACGCGCTCGACAAGGATGGCAAATGCATCGACTACATGTTCTTTAGTGCTGGTGCACGCCGCACTGGCTCAAACAGTCTTTTACTACGCGTCGTTGAGACCCGAACGACCGTCGACCGCTGCGACGTTGCACCGCTCATTGAGGACCCAACGAGCCAGAGCCAATTGCTGCCGATCACGCACCTGTCGGACCACTACGCACTGACTGCCGAGTTTAAGCTGGAGCTTCCAGTCGCGACTAGCGAGATGGCAGACGAGACAACGTCGCTGGTGGAGCTGCTGCAGCAAGCGTTTCCGCCGCGTGCGTTTGCGCAGACGCCGCAGCGGCTCTGGCTCTGGAAGATTAGTGTTGCATTGCTTGGCGCTGCAGTGGGTGTCGTTGCGGTCGTTGGGACTGCAGTGTGTGCTGCTGTCGGTGCTGGACGTACGTAAGTGACGATTAAGAGGAGCTCGCATCAGGCAGCGAGCTGGTCAACGTGCATGTTGAGGACGACAATGCAGTGGATGAGCATGCACAGCATCGCAGGTGTCTTTCTCATGTTTCTCTTGGGTATTCTATGCGACGATGGGAAAATACAAAATCAACGTGCTCGCGTGTCAAGCAACTGCACTCACAGCAGCTCCAGACGCTGTATGGCGCTGCAAAGTACGCACTGCACGACGGACGCATCACACGCGCAACTAGTTCGCAAGCGCTTTCTCAAAGTACGCAATCAAGTGCTGCGCAACTGCGAACGAGAACACGAGCTTCGGGCCCACGACACTGAGCTTCGGCACGAGCCCCTTGAAGAGCGCGCCAGGGCCTTCGTTCTTGAGCAGGTTCTTGATGACCGTGACGCCGCTCTCAGGCGAGTCGAACGGCCGCGACTGCACGCGCGTCTTGATCACATCGAGCGGCTGCGCAACGATGATCGACGCCGATGCACCGGAGATCGACGCGACAAAGTTCTGGAAGAACGTCGCTTCGTTAAAGTTCTCGAGGTTGAACACGTACTCCTTCGCAACGGCCGAGCCGCCAAAGAGCGCAAAGGACCCGGGCGCATTGCGCGCAGCGGTCCAGCCAGCGCCGCGGTAGAGCGCAAAGCCCTCCTGCTTGACGATCGAGATCAACCCGCGGCCTGCGATCGCGTCCGGGTTCGTCTGCGCGCGGATCTTGAGCACGTCGAGCGGCAGCAACGCGATCTCGCCAATGCCAATGAGCGACCCAGCCGTTGCGTGCATCATCGTCTTGGCGTTGCGGTCGCCAAACGTCTGCTTGAAGAATTGCGAGTGGTTGTTCGTCATGTAGTCTTTCACGACCGGCTGGCCGCCAAACTTGTAGATGCGCTGCGAGACCTTGTAGCCGGCCGCAAAGCCAAGGCCGGGGAACAGCGACCGGTACCGCTGGATCAGCGGCTTGTCGTGCGCGTCGCGAAAGATGACTTTCGAGAAGCCACTCATACCCGAGACCGCCTCTTTGTTTGTCATGAGGCGCTTTGCGACAGTGTCGACCGGGTGGAAGATCATGAGCTCCATGATGCCCGAGCACGTCGAGCCGCCGAGACGCGCAATCACCTGGCCGCTGCTAATGCCCTTGTTGTCGCCCGAGTGCGCCACCATGTTGTCTATGTGTGTGTGTGAGAGCGAGCGAGCGAGTGAACGTGTGTGCGTGCGTCTGAACGAGCGAGTTGCCGATTGAGATTGAGCGGCGCAGGTGAGATGCTTGGGAGCGAGCGCTAAAGCGGCGGCGGCGGCACGAGACGACTGGCTGGTTGGACGCGCAAGCTGTTCGCTCGGTGTGGGGTGTGTGCGTGCTACGCAAGCTCGAGTGTGCGTATGTGGTCCACAGCAAATGCCGCGCTTCAGTCGGCCTGATGTCCGTCACATACTGCGATTTGACTCGCATGAGCCTTCGCTTCAGACGCCAGCAGACGGTCGATCATGCGGCGTAACTTGAAGTTCAGTGCCAGCATACAAAACGCAAGAGAGTGACCACGCGGGGTCCATCGAGTCGGATCGACGTGCCGCAACGAACGCGCAACATTTGCAGTTAGCGCAACGTGAGCGCAACGCAAGCTTGTCGTTGCTGCAAAAAAATGCACGTGCGGCAATTGCGTTTCAGAGGTCCGTGAGTGTTATCCATCTCGATAAAGTACGAAATATGGTGTCAACCCTGTAAAGTACGACTACCATCTCATTTGCCTCAATAGATCGATCTGCAATTGCCCATCGACATATTGTAAAATGTATGCAGTGCGCACGCTGAGTGACTACACGAAAAGCACCTTGAGGAACTGCTGATGTCCATCAGAAGAAAACGCACAACATCAGCGTCCACGCAAGATTGACACTTTCGCGTTGCAGTGCATTATCAGGCACGCAATACGACACCTCAGACGACACCGCTATCAGTAACAGCAACTGTAGCCAAAAGCGCTAGCACGATGTGCTGTATTGCTAGAGAAGCGGTGCTGCGCATGTTTGATCGGACAAACCATCCTGCTGCAAATCGCAATGTTCACAAATTAACTGCAATTGTTTCAACAGCCACTAATCTTGCCACTATTTTGACTCGTTCCGGCATGCCTGTTGATGTGTGCATCACGCGCTACTTGCCAACAGATCAATGGATCTAATTGAGATTTCACAGCAAGTCGACGCCTTCAACGCTTGGTCGGCAATAACGGCTCTTACACATACGAGAGGCAGTAGTTGCAGCATCAACTCACGCTGCAAGGTCTAGTCATTCACTCAAGAATGCTTAGAGGTGATGTGTATTAACTTTTTAGGGAGTGAGCGGGGGCTGCTTCTCTCATACATCAACGCTCGACTCGTACGCATACACACACACACTCAGTCTCTTGCGGCTGACCGCACTGGGACGACGACGACAATGTCAACAGCCGACTCGACGTCTTGCGTAACTTACTTTAACTTGATCGGCGCCAACTCGACTTTCTTGAGCGACTCGACATGGAGCGGGCCGGCACGCGAACGCACGAGGTACCGGTCTTTGAACATGACTTCCATCTTGTTGTTCGTCTTGATGTCCTTTGTGAGCGTCTCCCAGACCTTGTTCTTCTTCATCTGGATCGCAGTCACTGGCTCACAACTCTCTTCGCCAACTGCGTACACACGCTCGCCGACTTCAGCATCCGGGTTCGGTTCGAGCAGCTCGTACTGCCCCTTGGCGTTTGTCACAGCAAGGATCGCGCCTTGCGATTTCGCTTTTGCGACTTTCAGTGGCTTGAGGTTACACAGCACGACGACAAGGCGCCCGACAACTTCTTCTTCCGAGAGATACGGCTGGTGTTCCATGACCATTTCGAGCACTTCGCCTTTGCCAATGTCGACCTTTTCAATGTAGTGGCGCTCCGACGTTGGGTGCGCAACGGCTTCGAGTACTTTGCCGACCCGCACGTCGGCTTGCGCAAAGACGATAGGCGAACTGTACACGTCGGACTTGACCATGATGATCGCTTGGGAGAGCTTGGGAAGAAGGGAGGACGGCTGGAGCGATGAGAGACTGGGCTCGAACACGCGCTCAGAGGGTAGCGACTGGGGAGAGGCTTCGTTGGCTTGAGCGGCTCAAAGAAACTTGGGGAATGGTCGATCTGAATGACGTCGTCGTTGCGAGACCTCGTGCTCCAATGTTCTCCATGCAGACGATGTGTGCCGCCATTGTGAGTGAGTGGGTAAAGCGCGCTATTCTCAGTGAGTGCTTCTAGCCGACGCATCCGATTTCGCAGGCCGCGACCTTTCTGAATGCTACGATCTTTTCAAACGAGCCAATCAAAGTGCACAGATTTTAAACTGCATCAAGTTTCGAAGGTAGCGTCTAGTTGAAGTTGTCGCGAGTCCATGCAGCAGTTTGAGTGTCTTTGCTGCCTCGAGTTGCGAGCACAAACAATCAGCAGAGATTCGACAAGAAGAACGCAACGATGCCGACACCTTGTCGAAAAGACGAGGGCGACGCTCTGTGCGGACGCCACATCGACAAGTTCTCGCGCTCAATGCCGCCTCTTCAGTCGCTCATTTGCTCCATGTGTGTGCGTGAAGCGACGTCTCGACGCAACATTCGAGAGAAGGTGTGAAGAGGTGCTTGGACACGCTGATGCTTCTATTCTTTGTTGAAGTGCGCGCATTCAATTGCGAGTCTGTGAAATATAATATTCGTTGAAGTTCCTGCGACATCACGACCTGTACAACTGCATACGCTGACCACGACAATGTCCCCAAGTAGCGCCAATACGACGTCGTGCGTGCATGAACGTACGCACATGGAGAGCTCATGTGTGATAGCACCAGCTCGAGCTAGCGCTTGCACGCGTCCTGCTTCAGCTCTTGTTCAGTCGCCCATTCGTCTACTACTGACATCATATTTGCGATGTGGTTCTCTCATCAAAAACGACGTAGCACCGACCACGACAAGCCACAGCGCAGTCTGGAGCGAGAACGCGCGTTGACAATGCTGGCTCGAACGACTGTGGTGGTCGTACAACGATCTTCTCTCTTGCTGTTCGTGCACGCATTGACTCACGCACATGCTCATTCATGCGTTGGCGCATACGTAGAGCGTTGATCAAGGCTCTTGCATGTACAAGTCCAGCGGCTTGACTGTCAATTCCAATCACAAATAGTAAATAAAAGTGTCCATTTTTGCAAAACACAAGTGTGCACACGTCGCAGACATCCTGGATAATTGCACTATCGAATTGCACACTACAAGGCATTTGGCGCGTTTTCAGCAACATTTTATTGTTGCACATTGCAGTCAACAAACGTTGCTGCTATCACTTCACGCGCACAAGCGAGCAGCAGGCCGATGGTGAAGCTCCGAACGCTCCTCGGTGCGCGCAGCGAGGTGCACTACGAGTGCATGTACACGAAAAACAAGACGCAGAAGCGCAAGATATGGCACGATGGCTTCGTCTTGCTCACTGCCACGCACAAGCTCGTGCTCTACGACGACCTGCCGCCAGCAGGTACGTCACCTTGCTGCGTACACAACCTCCACGCTGCAGCCTCCTAATGGCGCGCGCCATTGCAGTCGAAACGACGACACGACTGCGTATCTGCCTACCCCGTACTGATTCACTACACATATAGGCAAGACGCTCGACGAAGCGAAGATGAACCAATTTGACTGGGAGCGACGCGACGAGGAGTACATCAGCGCCCCCAAGTGCGTATGGGTGCGAACGTGCTCGCTCGGTTCATACAATGGACGAGTATACCGCGAGTCACTGACACACACACACGACAGGTTCTTGATCGAGATCATCAACGAGACGCCAATCGAGATCAATGGCAACGGACGTGCGAATGCAGCAGCTTCGAATGCCAATAGCTATAGCAATGTGTCTGCACGATCAGATCTGTATGCGACAGAGAGCAAAGCAGCAGCAGCGCCACCGCGTCCTGGCGCGTCCAAGTTCCGGACGCCAGTTGCAGCAGGCAGCAGCACTAGCAGCAATGGACCGAATCGCCTCAATACGCGGCCAGGCAGCAGTGGACGGCAGCCGCTTACGCGACTCGGCGGTCCACCGCCGCTTTACCACACAGAGCCAGTGTCAGTACAGTCGCAGTCGCAAGCGCCAGTATCAGCAGCAAAGCTGCAGACGTTTGACTTTGAGCGCAACCCAACGGCTGCGTGGCCGTACAAACCACATGCGATCAGCCGAAGCGGTGCGTCTATTCGTTGCTTTCGAATCGAGTCGAGTCAGATAAGAGAACGCGACGCACTGCGATGCCAACGTGTCTGACGCTTACATGTATGTGTGTGTGTGACTGGGCGAACGCAGTCGACGAGGTTGCCGCACTCTTGGATTTGTAGAACCGATGCCCCCAGACAGCCAGTTCAACAAATCATAAATACAGTGAGTGACGCTGTCCGTTGCCTCTACCATACATCAACGTTTACAGTATGTGTAGTCATAGTCGTTGCTGTGCGAGCAGCTGCGGACAAAAGCACACGCAAACGCGTGTATAAGACTGCATTTACAGAATCACGCACGAACGTATACGCACAGTCGTTTCCACGTAGAAGCGCGTGCTGGCAACTGCATCTCGTCAAGTGGGTGTGTGGGTGGGAGATAATGCACTGGCACGGGAGTCGAGGCAGTGGCGCTCATGGCCGCGCAGCTGCAGCCGTCGGGATCGTCTCCCACGAGTCCTTGGACCCCATAAGCGCGTGCGAATACAGCACGTGGTCGTCCTGCCGGATCTCTCGATAGCCCTGTTGCCGGCGCTTGCAGACGCGATGGAGTCGATAGAGCGTGACTGCGAGCAGCGCGACGACGACCCACGTGAGCACGTCGAGCACGATCTCAGTCGCGTCGGCGCCGAATGGGAGTACGTTTGCAGACAGCGCGTGCAGCGGCGCTGTGGCTGCAGTTGTTGCGGCAGCTCGACTTCGCAGCATCTGTCGCTTGCAGGCTTGGCCGATTTGAGTGTCAAGCGAGTGTGATATTGGATTTGAATGCATTGTATGGAGGTTTTGATGAAGCCTCTATATGTATGTTAGTAATTGCGCACCAACAGCAAATCAGCATGCGAGATCAAGCAAGCGACACACTAGGCGCTGCACAACAACAACGGCAACGAATGCGCTAGTGCATGGACAACAAGTGAAATAAATGTGCTGTTGCAAAGACAACATACGAAGCTCTATTCGATGCACGAAATGTATGTGCGTCTGCTTCGTTCGCAGACGCATTCAAAATAAAGAGGGAATAGTGTTGCCGCCCATTTCCAAATCCTCTTACGCGCTCGCAACTTCGTTGCGCACAACGTCGTGATTTCGCAAAAACTCGTCGGCGTCGCGCTCGTCGTACGCAATGTACGTGGCGTTCCCAACGCTCCCACGGCGCGCGGCACCAAATTGTGATCTTCCCAACTCGTCCGGGTCGTGGCGCGAGTCAATGATGCACCGAAGACACACCCGGACGCGCGTCGTGACAGTGTCGACAAGCACTGGGAGTTTGCGGCTGCAGCGACCGCACGCAACGTCGCCGCACAGCCGACAATTGTGGCGTTTGCGCAGCAAGAACGCAAACCCAGCTGTACACACGGAGCAACTGGGGCGGGCATCCCGTCTCACGCTCGTCCCGGCTTCAAGAATGCGTTTGTGCGAGAAGCTCGCTTTCTCAGCGTAGCTCCTGAGATTTGACAGCCGTAAGCCTGCGGAGTCGAGCCACATGGACCGCTTGCTCGTTGAGCTCTTCGTCTTGGGGTCCAAGTGCGACGCAAACGTGACTTCGACGACGCCAGCGTCTGCTGTCTCCCGGACAATGTAGACCTCGCACCGCAGCGACGCCCGTACGTACTTGGCAACTGCACCGAACTCTGGCACGCGGATCGACTCCATGATGCGGTAGCCAACGAGTTTGTTGTCGGGTGTTGTCGTGACGTCCGTGTAGTCCAGAAACACGAGGTCAAGTGGCGCGAGGCCAAACGGGTTCTTGAGCGCCAAGTGCTTGAGACCGCAGTGAAAGTATCGCGAGGTCGTCGATGGGACGCACTGCGCGAGCACACTAGCGTCAAGTACGTTGTCGTCGCCAAGCAAAATGCGTTGCGCGTAAGCAAAGCTCTCGGTCGTTTCGCCTGCCGCGAGTAGTGTCATGACGTTCTTGACCGATGCGTTCACGCGTGTCACGGCGCGCACTTCGCAGCGACTGCGCGTGGATTTGTACATGGCGACGCCGTGTTTCGTCTTGGCAAGTTCCCAATTGTTGTTGTTGTTGTTGTTGCTTTGCAATGCAGCGCTCGATGCAAATGCGAGTGCAATGCTATGGCGGCGCTGGATGTAGTTGAAACACCCGGCTTTCTGTGCTTTGCTCAACTCCGGTGGCTCGTTGCTATCGACGCTGCGGCGTCGACGCGATGCTTTCTTGCCAGTTGTAGCAATAGCAGTTGTCTTGCGAGTGGGAACAACAGTGCGGTCGCTCTCGTCTTCAGTCAGCGAGTCACTGTTGTTGTTGTTGCTGTTGCTGTTGTTTTCATCGTCGAGCTCGGCAACTTGCATTGCGTTGTTGTGCGTCGATGTGTAGGTTGCAGGGAAGGTGTTGCCGCCAAGCGAGTGGGGTTCGTGGTACGACGACAACGGTGCTGTAGTGCTCGCAATCGGGAATGGCGCCATCGATGGCGTGCAGCTATTCGAGCGGCGTATCCGCACTGGTCCGTCGGGCATCTTGCTTTGCTGGCTTGTTGTCTTGCTAGCGTATTGCGTTGTTGCCTTTGTTCGCTTTATTGCCTTTGTTGCTTTGTTGCTGGCTTGTTGCCTTTGCTAGACTGACGCGTGGGTTGCTTTTTGCGTTGTGCGTTCAGCGCGCGTTTGCGTGCCTTGCGTGTTTGGACGACGACGAAACGAACGAGTGCGACAGCGAGTTTTGTTGCGATAGCGACTTGTCAGCAGGTGGTGAAGAAGTCGCAGTTGTGCGGTCGAGGCGCAATTGCGGAATGGAAGTGAGTTGGTCGCACGAGCAGCAGCAACTGACGGCGACCAACTGGCCACCGCTGATCGTTCGATCGATGCAGCCGCGATCGCTCGACGTCGATGGGATACTGTATCCCTTGTGGTCGCTGTTGTTGTTGCTGCTGCTGCTGCTGTGCCAGCTTGTTCGCTCGTTGCGTGGCCAGGCGCCATGCGAAGCCATTCGGCGCGCCAGATGGTAGCCAGATGGTATTGTCGTAAAGGCTTTGAGTCGCATGTCAATGATCATGCGCGGTGCGACATGCACGCGCTAAAGAGCGCCGGTGCACAAGAAAAAGAGTCAGTAGCGTCGATGGCGCCACAGAACTCTCTTGATTGCAGTATTGCGAATTGCGATCTTTCCACCAACCGACGAAAGGAAGGATCGCAGATTGTCAAAGTGAGCGCGTGTCATGCCCATTTACTCACCATGCACGAGCGAAAGCACGTCGTCGTTGCAACAGCAGCCGATACAAGTCATGCTTGTGTATGCGAGTGAGCGACTGTGTTTGCGTATGTGTGGCGCCAGAACGCAAAACATGCTTCTGCAAAACCGCACTCGCTGCTCTTTGCATCGAATGATCGATACATGATGTGAAATGGCGCAGTTGCCACACACACACATTGCGCAGACGCCAAACGATACCGACAGCAGAAGCTCGACACGAGCGACTCGACCTACTTGAGGCTGCAGTTCCATTTCGTCTCTCCAGCAGCGGCAGCCGTAAGGCGCTCGCGTGCTTGCTCGCATGTCGGTGCGTCCGCCCTCGGACTGTCGCCTTCGATTTGATCAGGACCTTTTGTGGTCGTGGGTGGTGGACTGCCGCACATCTGGTCAGCTCTGCGATTCCATCCAACAGCTCAACGGCGCGCGTCGCCGTCGCCGTTACCTTCGAATACGTAGAATGCACTGCAGCTGGACGTAGGGAACCTCGCGATCGTCATGCAGGATAGTGTGGCTAGCACAAGCATTCCATTCGACTCGCGCGCTTCGAGTCGCTCCATTGCGTTGGCCGCGAGCTGGCAGCTGCGACAGCAGTGCCAAATGACGTGCCGGTGGCTCCCTGTATCCGCTCTTCTGACCTCATGCCGTCAGTTGTTGTAGTCCACACTGAGGACTTCAAGACACAGTCGCCCATGTGGCGCGTACCGCCGCGATCACTTCAACATCAATTGCTGAAGGCAACGTCCACGCACTCGGCAGCTCCTACCAACGCACAATAGCGTAATCACCACGACCAACGGCTGCTGTCATTCTCACTTGCGTTGATGCTCACGCGGTCACGCGCAGCCAGCATCGCGCAACTGGACGACGACGCACACATGTTCGAACAGGCTGCAACAACACACCCACGTGACAAGATGGACATGAACGATCCTATCCATTCACTACATAGCTGCTCCACACGAGCGAGGGCAAGAGCGAGCAACAAGCGACTCCCTCGGATTGCACGTTATTTGCTTGGTTGCTATCTTGCGTACTTGAGACGCAGACGAGCCGATTCGAGCCGATTCAAGCCGATTCAAGCCGATCGATCCGCCAGCAAACACATACGCAAGCAAGCTACCGCTCTACGCGTCGTCCTCGGCGTCGTCGTCCTCGTCAAACGTGTCCTGCGGCACCGAGTAGAGGCGCACGACCGGCTTGTTCGGGTCCTTCATGAGCACGTACTTGCCCTCGGGCTGCTCGAGCATGAGCTCCGACAGCATCTTGATCACGCCCCACATGTTGTTCTGGTTCAGCGCAATCTGGTTCGCAAACGTGCTCGGGTTGTATGACTGCGTGCCGAGCACGACGTGCGAGTACGGGTCCTTCGTCGTCACGCGCGACACGTAGCCGATCTTCATCTCGTCAACGCCTGCGAGCAGCGACTGCGCCGTCCAGCGCGCGAGCTTGCACGAGTTGTTCTTGAGCTCGTTCGCAAGAATTGCACCGCGCTGTTGTATTGCATTGCAATACACAATATATTGGTTGTCAGTTTTTGTTCGTTTGCTTTTTGGCGGTCAGTTTTGCATGCAATTTTGCAACACTGCACACAATATACTTGCAAACAACCAGCAACAAACAACAATACGCAAGACGAACACAATCGCAAAACCCTCAGCAACAAAGTGCTCGCCATGGCCCGCATCAAGCAAGCACATCCGAATAGCGTATATGTACAAAGTACAACATCACCGGGTCACACAAACACAACGTGTACACATGCACGGAACTCTCCTCGATACAAAACAGTTCTCTCCTCACCAAAGAGTGTAGGAATAGCGTATATAAAATGGCAGTCATCGAGTTCCAACACACACACAGCATCCACAAATACAAACATATCAAACCACGCAACACATATAGATAACGTATAGAACAACTCGCGTACCTGCGAGTCGATCTTCTTGCGCCACTCAATGCCGCCTGCGAGCTTCGGGTCGTACTCGTTCAGCGCAAACGCCGAGACATACTGGTCGGCCGCTTTCTTGTGCGACACGCCGTGGACTTCGCATCGCGTGATGAGGTTCAAGCCATTACCAAGATCGAATTTGCGGTACCGGTACGCATACGTTGCGGGCGTTGCGTCGTCGCTTGCAAACGGGTTCGGTTCGGCAAACTCTTTTTTCCCAGCTGTTGGTTTCATCATCTGTTGCGACAGGTTCTGGTTGATCATCGTCGCTTCCAAGCTCAGACGGTCCGGGTGGTTGATCGAGTCCGGGTCGTCAGCAGCTGGCGGCTCGCTCGCGTTCTCGTTGACTGTCACGAGGTCGAATGCCGACGCGTCGCGCTTGTCAAAGAACACCATGTTGTTCACGCGCTGGACGACAATGTCCCACGGAAACACCGAGCGCGCACTCGCCATGAGGTGCGCTAGGATTGCGTCAGTTGCAAATACATTTGCAACATTGTCGGTTGCAAATTGTTCAATCACTGGGTCGTCAGTTGTTGTGACGTAGAAAAAGTCGCGGTCGTCAAAGCGCTGGACGCGGACGTTCGACTTGCTCGTGACGCGGTCGAACGCGCTGTCGTACTCGTTGAGACCGCCGCACCACTTGAGGTCCGTGACATTTGGAACATTTGCCTGCAACTTTGTAAGCTGCTGGAGCTCCCACTGCTCGAGGATCGTCCAGCTCGCTTCGACCTTGACGCTTGCAGTACGGTCGATCTTGACTTCGTCGCGGCGACGGCCTGTCAACATGCGCCGCGCGTCGCTCAGGCGGTTCCAGCGCTTGTTCTGCTTCTGCTGACCCTTCATACGGAGCTGCGCCGACGACGTGCCCGGCGCGTTTGCTGCATCGGCAGCGGGCGCACCCGAGCCCGGGCCAAAGCGGCGCGCTGCAAACGCACCGCCGCGGCCACCAAAGCGCTGCTGGTTCCACGTTGGCTTCAGG
Source organism: Globisporangium echinulatum (assembly GCA_023336405.1). Lineage (NCBI taxonomy): Eukaryota > Oomycota > Peronosporomycetes > Pythiales > Pythiaceae > Globisporangium > Globisporangium echinulatum. The sequence continues at coordinate 9,522 of JAADWX010000406.1, read as the reverse complement.
CGGTCGTTGTTCTTTGGCCGCGTGCCCTTGGCCGTGTCGACGAGCTGGAACGTCGCGTCCTCGACCGCGTCGTGCTTGTACTGGAACTCGGCGTTCACGCCTGACGGGTCGCGCACGTACCGCGCATTGCGCGGCGCGTACGTCGACACAAAGTCGGCGGCTTTCCCGAGCTTGTCGCCCTTGTTGAACGGCGCGTACGGCACGTTGAGGAACTGCTGCGGCAGTGCCGTTGGGCCCCAGCCACTCTCGTTCACGTCGACGTGCGGCGCGTTGTACTCCGCCATGCTGCTCAACTGCTAACTCGCGTGCTGCTGCGGATGCTGCTGTGCTCGGGTTGTCGACCTCCACTTGGTCGTCGCTCTTCGCTCGGTTTGCTCCCCCTTTGCTGCACAGCCAGCCAATAGTTTGTGATGTGCTGCTGCCACGGATTGATTCTTCTATTGCGCCACTGACTGCTTGCGGTACAGCTTTTGCTACAATCCACAACTCGATATTACCAAAATGCAAACAGAGGGTGCAAATATCCAGTGAGTCGAATATATAGTAGTAAAAGCACCGGACCATTCGAATCCGATGCTTGTCACACGCTCAAAAGGCACAGTTGGCACATTCCAGCAGCTCCAAGCTGCTGTCGTGCTGCGAGAACGTCATCGTCGTCGCTTGAGTGAAGGAAGCACAGCTCTTCAAATCGTGCTCGCCACGCCACGTTGTACGTCACGCTGCGACTGCAGTCGCTCCTCCTTCTCGTCGTGATTACTTTTGAGAGTCACACGCGACTCGCAAGGAGCGTCTTGCACTCCATTTGATCGCTCGTCCCAGCAGCACCAAACCAACCGACACGACATCGTTGCTGCCTGCAGCACAGACACCCGTCACTTGTCAATCACCTCCCACACACATACACAGACCAGCAGCTATGAGCAGCAGCAGCAGTGGGTCATCCTCCATGGCCAGCGCCGCTCCGACCAAGATTCCGCTCACGCGCCAGCGTGTCATGACGCTGCTCGAACACGACGGCTCGCAACGCCGTATACTTCAGAGCGCAACCGCCAACGTAACCAGCAGCCGCGCAGTGCCGCTCGTGAACTACAACAGCGTCATCTACTTTGCAACTGTCCAGATCGACTCGTCACAATTTGTTTTGCTTGTCGATACCGGATCATCGGACCTCTGGCTCTCGTGTGCGTTTGTCTCGGGCGTCTCCTGTAGCGCAACGTGTCCGAGCCGCGCGACGGTCATCACGTATGGCTCAGGGAGCGTCTGTATCCAAGGCGCGCTTGCAACTGTACGGATCGGTACAGTTGCAGTGTCCAACTACGTTGTTGGCATCGCCCAAGGTCGGAACGTCTTGCCAACATCATCAACCGACTTGCTGCCTGGCACGTCGCAAGGGCTCCTAGGGCTCGGCTACCAGTCGATCGCAGCGATCCCAACACCGGGCGGCCAGTTCATTGATTACCTATCGAGCTTCTCGATCTATTTAACCGACACCGCGTTCTCGACTGGCTCGTTCCTATTACTCAATGGCGTCGACACGGACCTCATTGCGCGCAACAAGCTTCAGGGGTATACAATCCCGTTGATGGAGCGCGCGCACTGGTCGATTGGCATGACTGCGTTTCAAATTGGCAGTGACGACGCCGTGTACCCATGCAGTGGGACACCGCGTACCAGTCGCAGTGGTACACCGCAGTTAACACCGGGATGCCGCAGTATTGTCGACACTGGCACGTCGCTACTGTCAATGCCAACAGCATTGTTCAATGCATTTGTATCGACGCATTTGAAGCCGCGCGGCTGCTTTGTACCAAAAACAAATGGTACAAGCAGTTCGGGCACATCAGGTACATCCAGTGTGTACGTCTGTCCAACAACTGCGTCTCTCCCGCGGCTCGCATTCACGTTTGGGAACGCGACGTTCTATCTCGAAGGCAGCGAGTACACGCTCCCGATTGCCCAGACCGAGTACGCAGTTGTCGAGCTCCAAGCAACTGGCTCGTCTGCCTCGTTTGCCGATACGTGGATCATTGGCGATACGTTCCTCAAGAAATTCTATTCGTCGTATGCGACAAATGCGTCGGTTACATTCTACTGCGCAGACGGGACGTGTGCAGGTGGCCAAGTTGCTGCAACGGACTTCCCGATCCCCAGCAACAACAGCAGCGGGATTGGCAGTGATACTGGCAGCAGTCAAGGCGGTGCCGACCCAACGACCAGCAATAGCGACAATAGCGACAAGCTCTCGAGCGCAACGATCATTGCGATCGTTGCTGGCGCGCTCGTTGCGCTCGTGCTGCTGCTCGTTGCTGCGCTCGCACTGCGGCGCTGGCGCCACGCACGACGCGACCGCGATGCAGCACATGCGATGCAGTCGCCAGCAGTTGCAGCAGCACCTGGCAGTAGCGCGTTCTACGCAGCAAACGCACCGCTCTCGCCGATTGGACCGCGCGTGTAGGCGCTGCTGTTGCTATTGCTGTGTTCCATGACAAGTTTCAGCGTTGGTAGCAGCTGACTAGGAGCAACAGCAGATACAGGCAAAGGACTGTACGATATGACAAGAGCATGGATAGTGAGTTGAGACGATGGAGCCATCGTGCATGCGAAGAACTGATGATGAATACAGAAGCACGAACTGCTTGACTGAGTGTCATAGTGAGTGTAGGATGCCAGTGCCTTGAGTCAGTTCAAGTCCTTGCTCTAGCATATGCAGGTTATGAGGTTTTCGCTCGAATTGTCTGAACCCAAATGGGTGCAGATCTGCGGATCTGCGTGGTGCAGTCAAAAACGAGCAAGCGAGCAAGTGCACAGCGATCGACAGCGCCAACTCGAGCACGCGAGCAGCGGCTGTGAACGAGCCTGTGAAGAACGAGTGGTGCGATGGGGCAAGCATTGAGCTACATGCGTCGCTCTCGTGCGCGACGTGCGAACGGTAAGCAGCTGTGTACTCGCCAGTGTACCTTGCGCATGTGTGTCATGAGCTGCCACAAAGCTGTGTAACGCTGCAGGTTTGCTCGACGGTATTGGTGCAATTGCTGTATATGTGTGCTGGTACTAACAATCATCGCTCATGCCTTGTGTGCGTTTCTTTGATTAGATCAAGAGCGGAAGCTAAAGTACGCCATCGAAGATGGAGACGTACGACGCGTAAAGTCAATGGTCAAGCGCGGCGCTTCAACGCGTGGTATGCTTCACTTGGCGGCAAAATACGGACATCTCGAAGTTGTCAAGGCACTTGTTCAACATGGAGTAGACTTAGATGCCACGGACAAATACGGCCGGACGGCGCTGGCGATTGCCGCACAGTACGGTGACACGAGGGTGGCAACCGAGCTTATCCGCCTTGGTGCAGACACGAGCGCCACAGACATCGATGGCAAGACTGCACTGGTTTTCGCCGCCAGACAGGGACATAATGGCGTTGTCGACGTCCTTCTTCGGTTCTCTGCTTTCAACAACACCAATCCGACAAGCAAGCAAGTCGCACTCTTTGTTGCTGCATCGATGGGCGACATCGAACAGCTTCGAGACCTCGTTGCTAAGAAAAACGTCGACATCGAGCACAAAACTCCAGACGGCAGGACCTCGCTGTTCTATGCAGCTGAGTGCGGGCAGACTGATGCCGTACTGTTCCTGATCGATTGTGGCGCTTGCGTCACTGCCAAGTTGCGCGCCAGCAACTTGCAGTCACCACGTGAGTACGAGACGCCACTGACGCTTGCTGGCCACGGTGGTCACATGCAGACCTTCGAGACGCTCATCCGAGCCGGTGCGCCAGTCAACGTGCGCAGCAACAGCAACGGCGAGACGCCACTGATTTCGATCGCTCGAGTCGACAACTTCCCGGTCGTGTCGCTGCTCATCGCGCATGGCATCGGCAGTAGTGTGCTTTGCTTAGAGGACGTCCAAGACGACGAGTACCCGCTGCTTCCCGGTTCGCTGGCGACGATGACGACGATGTGCTGTGACTTTACTTTCGAGTTTGAGCCTGTGTGCGATCACATGATGGCGCGACTGCAGATCGTGTGCTTCGAGTTGCAGCAACAGGGCGAGCAGAAGCAGTTCCTCCAGCAAAATCACTCGCATCAAGACACGGCAGCAGTTCCTCCAGTAGACCAAGCACCGTCCTCCGAGTACAACGACGCGTTTGTGACGTTTGCGTGCATCGTGTTTCGCGCATGTCGCCTGCTATTTGAGACCGAGAAGAAGCGCACAGTGCTCTCGCGCTTCGTAGCGAGTCGCGCAATCCAGCAACGCATCGACGACATCGACGACGAGCTGATCGGCTTTGCTCATATGCATGGCCTGGCGCTTGGCGGAGAAGCGTCGGCTGCGAATGCTTTGTCGGACTCGGTGCAGCGACAGCAGCAAGTTCAGTCGCGATTTGAGCAAGCCCTGATCTCCGACGACGCGCTTGTTAGTGATTATGAGGCAGAGCTGCTTCAGTACAGCCTTAAGGATGCTGCGAACAACGTAACGGCAGTGCTGCTTCAGTACGAGATTGCGTTTCGTCGACAGAAACAGAACTTGCACGCGCAAGCCAGCGTCGTTGAAGACGTGCTGGCGCGCTTTATGTGTTTGCGTAAAATGAAAACGGCTCCGGAAGTCCCTGTTTGGTTCCTCTCGCGCGACGATCTGGAGTACCACAGCTGGAACGTTGTGATGACGGCCAACAACTTTGAGCGCTACGCAGGCAAGTGGCGGGGCACGAGTGTGACGATCGAAGCGGGCGAGTTAAGTTCAGGCTCGTTCGAAGAAGCTGTAAGTCGGTGGCACATGCTGAACCACCCGAACATCGTCAAGCTCCTTGGTGCCTGCCACATCGGCGAGCCCAAGCTGCTCGTCTTCGAGTCGACACCAGGCGATCTGCTGCTGCACGAGTTCCTGCGCGTCAGTGAGTCGAACCGATCGCTGACGTGGAAACTGCTGTACGACGCTGCGTTGGGGCTGCAGTACATGCACAGCCGAGATGTCACGCACGGCTGTTTGCAAAGCGAGACGACCATCATCGGCTCGGATATGGCGGCGAGACTGAGTCACGTCGGCGGGGCCAAATGGCTGTTCAACACTCAAGAACGAAATTGCGTACAGTGGGCGGCACCGGAGATCGATATCTATGGTCCAAAATCGCCCACGGCTGTCGACATCTACGCTTTCGGCATGTGCATTTGGGAAGCAGTGACGCTCGAGTTGCCGTGGAAAAAAAGGTCGGACAGGGAGATTCGTGGCATTGTCGAAGCAGGATGCATGCCCGATCGTCCTGCAAGCATGCACGACGACGAGTGGGAGCTGATCAGCGACATGTGCGCGTATGATCCGAACAAACGCATCGACATCGCGCACGTCGTGCGTCGGTTGAAGCAGATCATGCTCGAACGCGACCAAGTCATGAATAACAACAACGACAGCCGAGAGCTATCAAGCTCCAGTGCCGACAACGAGTCAAAGAGCAAGTCGAAGTGCTTGGACAAGCACTACTTTGTCGAGCTCGGACGCACGATCCCGAAAGCGCTCAAAGTGATCAAGGAGCGGTGTGAGGAGCTGGCTGACGATGAGCAGTGGCTGGCCACGGCTGTGCTGCCGGCGCTCGAGTTTGTCTTCAGCCTGCTGCAGGAGCGTGAGATGATGTCAACTGACGCTGAAGTCAAGGCGTTTGTTGACGTGCTGGGTCGACTGGAGCGATTCGTGCGCATCGCTTGGTCGGACAAGTCAGTGTACCAGCAGATGCGGAGCCGCAAGGTCGCCAAGACGCATCGAGTGGTGTACGACGAGCTGGATCGACTACTCGACATGCTGAGCGTGTCCAAGGACGACACAATCCGTGTGTGGCGACACGAAGTGGCGTCATCGATCGCCGGTGTTACGATACATGGCGAGGTTGGCGGTGACGATGCGGATGCAAGCTCGTCGGACATAGTCACGCTCAACCACCACAACACGCCGCCAGCCAACTACGAGCAGTGGACACGAGATGGTCTCGTCAAGACAGCAGCAACGGAGCCGAAAGAGTGGCGACCCAGCTGGTACCTTGCACTACACAAAATTGTGTTCAGCGAGTCGGACAAGATCGGCCAAGGCGCATTCGGCGCCGTGTACAAGGGCAAGTGGGGCGACGCACAGGTCGTGATCAAGTTCATGGGCTACGAAGACGACCTCGACACGATCTCGACTGACCTGCTGCTGCACGAAGTGCGCGTGTGGCACCGACTGAACCACCCGCACGTGCTCAAGTTGTATGGCGCCTGTCACGTCGACAAGCGGTACTTTGTGTGCGAGTTGGCGTCCGGTGGCGAGTTGATCAAGTACCTGAACAAGCAACCAGACAACGTGCAGCTCAAGTGGCAGATGCTGCACGAAGCCGCGCTCGGTTTGCAGTACCTGCACAGCGTCGGCGTCGCGCACAACGACCTCAAGTGCGACAACATCATGATCGGCACGGACGGTCGAGCAAAGCTCATTGACTTTGGACTGAGCTGTCTGCTGGGCGAGGCAGAGATCCAGATTGCTGTGACGAGCATCGGCGCCGTGAACTGGCGCTCGCCCGAGTACCTCGCAGGCGACCGGCCGTCCAGTGCGTCCGACGTGTACTCGTTCGCAATGTGCATCATCGAGGTCGTAAGCGGTGAAGTGCCGTGGGGGAAGCACACGCTTTCGGCTGCTATCACGTACCAGCAAAAGAAAGGCAATGCGACGCCTCCTCTGCCTGCGTCGATGACGGCAAAGCAGCGCAACCTGCTCGAGGTCATGACGACGTTCGAGCCGACTGAGCGCGTCGGTATGGCGTTCGTCGTGAACAAGCTGCACGAGATTGTGTAGGACGAGACCGCAGTGCGTCCAGTGGCGTAGTGTGGACTTTGCGAAGTAGGTGACTCAGCTGCAGCGTTGCCTCTCTACTTGATCAATCCATTCACTCTTTTGCTCACGACGCCTTCGAGTGAAACAGTAGTGAGGCGGAGTCGCTCGAGCGATCGTGCGTGCAATGGATGGATGATGAATGGAGATGCACGCACTGATTGTCTTCGTGTCGCTGATGAGTCTGACTTGGTGATTGTGTCGAGCAGCTTCTGTTGAGCTGCTGGCAGTGTAGTACAGTAGTTGCTGTTATGTAATAGTCGAAAACGTCCAGCATTGTATGCGCCACCCTAAATACCGACCTCACGTGATTGGTATGCGGTATCACGCTTGTAGGACTGCAAGAGCTCCTGGAAGACGAGCGCCACCATGGAACACACTCACTCGTGCATGGAGGCGGTGATGGCAGTCGGTCGATTGATACGCGTGACGACACAACGCGCTCCATCAACTGCTTCGACACGCAGATGCGAGTGCAATGTGGTGAGCGAGACGCTGACGAGGCGTTATACATTATTGCGACTTTTGTCGCCGGTATATTGATAGCACAGTGCCGCGTGACGACCTTGTCTGCTATCGCAGAGTCGCGACTGCGTGTGATGCAGCGCTCTGGCCGTGCGCGAGTCGCGCTAGACGACAGCGACAATGTCGACGACAATGACAACGACAGTGCACAGAGCTACGTGAGTGGCGGTCGCGATAGCAATGGCGATAACGACTCGGACAGCGAGCAGCTTTTGCTACGACCTCATCGTCATGGCAAGACCGAGAGTCGCGACGCGAGCAACTGCATTGACAATGGCGCTGCAGACAGCACCGTGTCGGTCCATGACGCACTCGAAGCTACTGCCTCCCAGCGCACTGATATCAACAGCAACAGTGAACTGACCACCGACACTCGAGCCATCACAAGCAATATAGATGACAACGACGACGATGACGATGACTTGGCGTTCTGGGACGCCGATGACGGCAACGACACCAGTACACTTACTCTACCGCGGCCAGCAGCGACATACGCCGACCACTCGATCATCGACGTACTCGCTGACGAGCTCCGTCAGCGCGCGATCCCAGCGTACATGGAAGCATTCGAGATCGTGATCCCCGACGCCGAGGTCGTTGTCGGAACTGTACCAGTGCACGAACTCGAGCAGCGCGAACAGGACGTTGAAGCTGCAAACCTGCGCCGCGCCGAGCTCGAGAGTGCGTTGTACCGTGACCGCGAGTCGCACATTGCAGTCCAAGAGGCGCAAGCGCGCGAGCGGCTTGTATTCGAAGCACGCAAGCGCCATGAGCGACTCGAGCGTGAGCAGCGCCAATTGATTAGTGCTGTTGAACTGCGTGCACGACGGCTCCGGTTCGTCCTCGCACAGGCCGAGAGCCACTTGACAAACGAGCTTACGCGGCAACAGGCCGACGTCGAAACGCGCTATGGACGCCTTGCGCACTCGCGCGTACCGCAGAGCCGCAAGCGCTTTCGCGTCGCGTGGCAGCGCATCCCAGTGTTGCTCGAGCTCCATGTGCGGCAGCTCCGTGCTGTCAAAGACAAGTTGCCGGCTGGTCACTACGTGCTGGTTGCGACACTGTACGATCGACTCGGTGGTCATGCTTTGCACTACAGTGCGTGGGACCCCGAGACTAGTACTGGCCGCAAATCGAACGATCGAATCCGCGATATCAGATCTGATTCGGACACTGTCGGGAGTCAAATCCGACTCGGGAAGCCGAACTTTACACGGCCGTTCATGCACCGCGGTCGGTTCTACCACACTGACGTCGTTGTGAACCAGAGCGTGTTTGTCGCGTGTCCGCCCGAGTGCGCACTGCGACCTGGGAACGTGCTTGTATTCGAGCTCTTTCGACTCGCACCGGCTTCGCGTAGTAGATCCAAATCCAAACAGCAGATGCAGCCGAGTGACGATCAGGTCGTTGCGTGGGGCGCACTCCCACTGTCGACGCCCGATCGTACGATCGTCATGGGCAAGTTCAAGGTCCCACTCTTGCGCGGCGAGATGGACCCGACGATGGACAAGTTTCGGGACATCGAACGCACGATCGCAAGTGACTTGGGCGCATGGCTCTGCAATCTGTACGTTGATATAACACACGTGCGCAAGCGACTACCGAGGAGTCACACGACAGATGACGACAGTGACGAGGACTATGATGTTGAGATTGACGACCGTACGGGACTTATGCGGGTCGAGAACAACTACCAGCGATACATGCGCAAGCTCACGACATCGCGCGCGGGGCTGAAGAGTCGGACGCACGTGTTACAAGACGATGACGATGACAGTGACGGTGGTCTTGGAGCTGCACATACAGCAACTGAACCAGCGACGCAGCTCCGGTCACGACGTACTAGTGCAGCGTCGTCAGCGGGCATGAACGGTGGCAGCCACGCGCTCGCTGGGGTCAACGGTAGTGCTGCAGGACCCGCGACGTTGTTTCCGTCGTCCCGCACGTTGCTGCTCGATGGGAGCGAGAGCGGCACTGACGAACAGCATCATCAGCGACGATGCGACCGCAAACAGCACAAGACGCTGCCACCAGCACTTGCGAGCGTCCGACGCGCGTGGCGACGACTCGTGTCACCGAAGAAGAGCGCACGCGTCTACGTACGTGAGCTACTCATTTCATATCTGATGGCAGACTCTGACTTTGACT
>JAADWX010000405.1:0-23113 GCA_023336405.1 Globisporangium echinulatum | reverse complement strand
TCCGCCGCCACCGTGTCGCTCTCGACGTCGGCTGGAGCAGCCTCGGTCTCCGTCTCGGTCTCCGTCTCGGTTCCGGCTTCGGCTTCGGCTTCAACTTTGGCTTCGGCTTCGATGTCGGCCTCGGTCTCGGTCTCGGTCTCCTTGACGGCGGCAGCCTCGTCGGTCTCCACGGCTTCTACGACGTCGGCGGCAGTCTCGGGTTCCTCGACCTTTACGACGGCGACGGCGGACCCGAGCTCCTCGACATCCTTGACGGCAGCGGCACCTGTCTCGACCTCCTCGGCCTCCATAGCGTCGTGCTTGGACGGTGCGCTTTCGTCCTCGAACGTCTCGTCGTAGTGTTCTACTGCGTCGCTCTCGCTCTCTCCCACACCGGCTTCTGCGTCTGCGTCGGCTTCAGCGTCCGTGCTCCGTGCTTGCTGCTCGTTCTTACCAGATATCGATGTTGATGTCATTTCGTTGCAAACTGTCGTCTGTGCAACACCGGACCCTTTTTCACCGTGCAGAGTGGATGTGTGCAATGAATTGGCTGGTGCAGCTGCTGCCGCGAGCATTCCTCGTTCTGCGGCAAGTGAAACCAACGCCATCGAGGTGGTCAATGATGCCGTATGTGCGTCATCGAACCCGGTGGTGCTTTTAGATGTGTGGAATTGGCGAGCATCGAGCGTCGAGGTCGTGGCGAGGTTGGACACGTGATGCGAGATCGGCGTACTCTGCGTCGGCGAATCGGCGGTTGGAACGTCTTGAGATAAAGGTACGTCATGTTCACGAGAGGCAAGCTGATCGACAGTGCTGGTGACGGCGGACGCAATGAGAGCGTTGACAGTGGACGCAATGAAAGCGTTGACGCCTTGTACGCTCGCGCGCGACGTCTGTACATCGATGTTGCTGTTGCCAGCTTCGTCTTCACTGGCTACGACTGCTTGGATTGCGTCGACAACAGGGTGGGTCCGATCAGATTCGTCTTGTGGCACAATGGACTGGAGTTCGATACGACTGGGTGCACGCAGTTCAGACTTTGCAACTGCACTCTCTTGTGTAGACCCAAGCGTGTCGCGGAGTTCATCAGCTGGTGCATTTTCTGTCGCTGTCGTCATACCTCCGACGTAGCTGTCGTCAGTCATCAAAGTTGGTTCGGTAGCCACCGGATACCGAGTGTTGTCGGCGATCACGTTCTGCGAACGAACAACTCCATCGTCGCTACTCGTCGTCGAATCGCGTGTCTTGGTTTCCATCTCATACTGAAGCACACGCTCGGCAGCAGTCGCCATGATCGCGCTCACCGATTGGGCGATCGCCAGCATCAACCGAGCATCGAGTGTCTCGTCATCGATGTTCGTTACAGCGCTGACTTCGACGGCACCGTCATCGAGCGCTTCAGCAGTTGTGGCCGCATCCGTGTTTTCATTGTGCACGATGGTTTCATCGTTGTCGCAAACACCACTGCGCTCGTTCTCACGCGATGGCGTACACAAGTGCTTGACCAGGTCGGCTGAAGTGTCCGCGTCTGGAGCGTTCAGTTCGTGCACTTTGAGGCCGGGTAGGGACGGCGTGACGCTGCTCGTCGTTAGCACTCGACTCTCCAGTGTTGCTGCAACTGCGTTTGCGAGTGCGAGTGCTGCGATCGCCTCGACGGATACAGCAATCGCAAGCGCCATCTCGACACTCACGTGCTGGTCATTCGAGTCGCCGTCGCTCGCTTTTGCGTTCACGAGTCCCGACGACAGAGTAGTCTCGTCGGTGCGAGGCTCGTGAACATCCGCTTGGACGGCGAGTTGCTCCGATCTTGCGCTTGGATATGTGTCGATGAGACTCTCGACAAGCTGCGGCGTTGCTACACAACGAACGCTCATTGTGCGAGCTGCGCTCGCGAGTCCCGCGCTCAGTATCGCGTCGACAGTGCGGGCGATCGCGAGCGACATGTGCACGCTAAGCGATTGGTCTTCGGTTGCATCGAATGCGAGCTGATCCGCTTCGCTGGGAACTAACTCGACAGTAGTCTCTTCGGTACGTGCAGTTGCTGACGCGTCGTTTATGTCGCGGGTTTTTGCCTGCACGTCGAGATCGGCCGGTTTCTGAGTGTCTGCGTTGCTGCCGACTGTCTCGATTGAAGGCTCAGCGTGAGCGATTGTGCTGCGCTGCTCGGTCGTTGCGTCTGCTGGCATGGTCGGACTTGTCTCGAGTGCAAGTTTCGACATCATGTTGTCCACAGCCGACGCGATGATGGCGTTGATCGTTCGGCCAATCGATATCACCACACTCACGGGGATATCATCGCCAGTGAGTGCACCGGAAGTGCGACATGAGCTGCCAGATAACGGACTCGTAGCTTGTTCGATCGCGACTCCAGACTTGGTGCCATCGTCGCTCTCCTGCTCGTCTTCTTCGCTGAACTCGGCGGACCCTTCGCGAATCAACGCCGGTGAGCCAGTGTCACGCAGCTCTTCGATGATCGGAGCGAGTGACAATCGACGCGAGCGGCGTCTCGTCGACATGATCTCCGTGAGCGCAGCTTGGATCGACAGGCCAATGAGTCCGGCTACCGCGCGTCGAATAGCGATCGACATACCGACCGAGAGCTCTTCGACATCTGCACTTGTGTCACTGACGTCGCCAGTGTCGTCAGTGTCTCGTGTGTCCGCAGATGCGCTCGCAGACGCCGGTGCTGTGACGGATGGAGGCGCAGAGAGCGAGGCCATGTCGCTTGCGTCATCAAGCCACTGCGCCACTCCACTCTCGAGCTTGCGCGACAACACTTCGGCTAGCGCAGCTTCAGTGGCCATGCCGATGATCCCGTTCACGGCGCGACGAATCTCGACTGCCATACCAACTGACACTCGGTCGGTCGCAACTTGCGCATCGGACTGCTGCTCGTCGGCACTGTTGTCCGCGAGCTCACTGTGCTGCGCGCACGCGATTGCATCCGAAAACAGTGCTGAAGTGCCATCGTCGGACTCGACGTCAGGATGCCAAGTCGTTTCGTCGACGCCTGCATCGTGTGCCGGAGCTGACTCGACTTGCGTCGCTGTCAGTTCTGCAAGCGCTCGTTTGACCGCAAGTGCGACCATGCCGCTCACAGACCACCGAATAGCAACTGCCATTTCGATCGGTAGCTCATTGGCCGTTGGTGCTGCTTCAGGCTCGAAGTGTGTAGCGTCTGCTAGCTGGTTGTCGGCACTTGCGACAGAACTGCTCGGCTGGACAGCTTGCTCTATTAGCTCTTCGGCACGAGTTGTACTCGCAAACACGCTGTTGACGCCGCTGGAGCTGTCGGCGTGTGTCATGGACTCACTATCGCAGGGTGTAGTGAGCTCAGCAAGCACCTTTTCTAGTGCGAGTGCGATGATGCCGTTGACATTGTGTCGAAGCGCAATCGCCATTGGTACCGAGAGCTGCTCGGTCGTTGTCGATGACGCACCAGATGGCGCCAGCAAGTCGACTTCGTACGTAGCCGATGCGACATCTTCGAGCTGTCTAGACGCCGGGTCTTCCACATCGACATCACCACACACATGATCTGCGTGCACCGATTCTGCAGTTATGGGAGTCGTCTCTCGCAACTGCAAAATCACGTTTTGCAGCGACACGGCGATGATCGCAGAGACGTTGCGGCGGATCGCGATCGCAGCTTGGACAGACAGCGCGCCTTCCGTCTCGGAATCGGACTCCATGGCAGCTGGCTCGCCGCTGCTGACAAGATCTGGTGATGCCTTCATCGACGAGCTCTGCTGATCCGCGTCGAGTGTGTCGCTTGACGCGATTTCCGTCTTTGCCTTTTCACTCGCTTCTAGGACGGAATCTACCGCGAAGACGGCTCGAGTGACGTTGGTATCACGCACTGTATCCAAGCGCACCTTCGACATGACGTTTTCGAGTGATACAGCGAGGAGTTCGTTGACGCTCCGGTGGATCGCGATCGTCATGTGCACCGACACGGGTTCTGCTTGTTCAAAATCGCATGTCGACTCACGCTTTTGCTTGACGAGGTCCGGCTGTTCTGTTGCAGCGGCGACTTGTGCAGCTGATGCAGTCGATTCGAGATCAAACGTCAGCTTGGTCATGTCGTCCAGCTGCTGCAAGTGCTGAGGAAGTAGCGTCTCGACCATGCGTTGCAGCGTCGTTGCGATCAGTCCGTGCACGCTGCGCCGAATTGCCACCGACATCTCGACCGACAAACCCCCATCTTCGTTGTTGCTCCCCACGGGCAAAGCAGGCTCTGCTGCATCACCCTTCGTGGGTAAAACGTCACTTTCGCTTGACGCAGCAGTGACTGCAACATCGGACAACTGTATCCGTAGCCGCTCAATCGCGCTCTCGAGAGACAGCGCAACGATATCGTTCACGCTTTGCTGGATCGCTATCGCCATGTGCGCCGAGATGGGGTTCTCGGATGCTGTAGCGGTGACGTCGTCAGCATTGGCAGCAGTTGTCTGCTTGATCGTCTCAGGTGGCTCGTCCTCGCGAGCTGGCGCTGAGAGGTCGTTGCCGCTGCGTAGCACGCGCACCACGTTGTCCAACGACGTCGCCACGAGCGCATTCACGGTCTGCCGAATCGACATCGCCATGTGGACAGAGATCGGCTCGTCCAACTGGTTCTGCTCCGGCGTGGCGGACTCGTCTCCAGCTTCATTGACGAACGCAGTGGGCGAAGTGTCGCTGCACGCGGCAGCTTCTTCCAGATCGACACCGCGGGTGCTCGCTGCATCGTGCTGCAGCTTCTCGATCACTCGCTCGAGCGATGCCGCAATGTACGCTCGCACAGTCGTCTGAATGCCCAGCGCCGCTGGCACCAACACCTGATCGTACTCGCGAATCGCGTTGTTATCGTCTTCGCTGTCGCTGTACACACCAGTTGGCTCGGTGCTGCAGACGAGATCACCGAGCGCTGGCACTTTGGTTGCATTGTCTACCGATGCATCGGTCCACAGTGTCATCGGCTGGGACTCGGCAGTCACGACCGACGCGTCAGATACAGACGCAACGAGTGACTCGACCAAAGCATCGGGTGAACACAGTCCGTCGACGACACTCTGCAGCGCCGACAAGATGATCGCGTTTGTCGCCGCGGCAACCGCCATCGCTGACTCGACGCAGATCTCGACGTCGGCGGCGGCGATCTGGGCAGCGCGGTCGACACCGCGATCTTCGTCCTCAGCACTGTCCTGAGCTCGGCTTGAATCGGTGAGCACTGGCTCTGATGCTGCTGCTGCTACGCGAAGTTCTTCACGAGCAGACTGACAGACTCGAGTTTCCACCTCGCTGTCTTGCCACGCCTCCGAACGAGCTGGCGATGTTTGCGCGGCGATCACGCCAGGAATCAGCAACTGGATCTGCTGACGGACTTCGATCTCAAACAGTGCGTCGCTGACACCGTTGCCAGCGTACTTGTGCGTCAGTCGCCGGACAATGTCAATGTCCATCACGATGTACGAAGGCGCGTTGGACTCGCACAGGACACAGTGCTCGTCAATGACTTCTGGAAGTCCAAGCGCGGCATCGTCGATACCGCTGCGCGTGTCTTCGGCAATAGCAGTCGATGCTGCATGGATGTCGACGGGACTCAGCACGGCGGATGAATAAATGCCGATCGGCGCGTCGTCGAAAACCGGCTCGGTGTGTGACGCCTTGGCATCAGCGAATACCATCTCACTCGGACGTTCGACGTCGAAACTTGAGTTCTCTTCGTCGACGTCGTGCACGTAAGGCTCAGATCGCTCTTCAACGATATGCTCGACCGAATGCGCTGCAGTGACATCGACCAGCTCGCTCGCATCCAGTGTGTCACTCTCGAGGTCAGTATGCGTTGTGTCGACGTGTGAAGCTGTCTCGTTCGAGTCCGTATTGGTCGGGTCCACAGGCTCGAGATACGTCTCAGCGGTGTCATCGCCACACAGCTCTATGTCCAGTAGAGGAGGAGCAGACTCGGTGACATCCTCTTCGTCACCAAACGCGATCTCGCCTTCGATGCTGTCCTGCGAGACGAACTGCGCAGCTCGCTCGTCGTCATCAGGTGCTGCCTCGGACTCGACTGCGCTTATCTTTGTCGGAGATAGGATCACGATCTCCTCGGCGACCACGAGTGCGTCACCTTCGAGGAGCGTCTCGCTCGCTGGCGAAGATCGCTCGTGATCGTCGCAGCTCGCGATCTGCTCTGCGATGACTTCTTCGACTTCGTGAGCGACATCTGACGCCGGCTGCTTGATGTCGACTGTGGACTGGGATTCGATGATCTCCTCTGGCACACCGTCGTCCAGCGCGTGCGTGTCGTCATAGCTCTCGCTTCCTGTATCCAGTGACGGTTGCACGTCCTTCTCTTCCGTCGCAAAACTGGGCAAGCAGATGGTGTCGGTAACCGCCACGATGTCGGGGCTCTTGCTGTCTGACACGATCTCGATCGCGTCCTCTGCGCACGGCATTACATCCCGAGTGGACAGCACTGCTCGTGGCGGCACAATGCGCGGCGACGCAATCGCCGTCTTGACTGCGTCAAAGCCGAACGGCACGCGCTCGTTCAGATCGGGTAGCACGACGTGAGTCATCTCTGTGCTCTGTGCGTGAGCAGCCTTTTGCTGCGCCAACCCAGGTGATCGAGTCTGCTTGTAGCCGGATCCTTTCGCCTTCGATGTCGGTGATCGCGTCGGCACCGACTTGCTCTCTGCAGCGACTTGACTCGTCGCCGCGGCTTCGTGTTGCACTGGAGGCAACTCGACTGCCTCACGGTGCAGGGCAGCATCGCGCTTCGCTGAGCCGACGTGCGTGACCGCAGGTCCGCGGCTGTCGTGACCACTTGTCGCAAACGAGGCTTGCGCGACGTTGCGTTCAAACATGGACGACTCAGCGAACTCGATCATCTTGTGCAGCTTATCTGAGAACGACATGCGGTTCACGCCTGGCGACTTTGGGCTCGTGCGCGGAAAGAGCGACGAAATTCTCGCCTCTTCACGGAGCAGCTGCTGCGCAAACTCGTGCAGCTCCGCCATCGACTGGCTCATGTTCTCGGTCTCGTCGTCTGGGTCGGTGCGCGCAGAATCGGTCGTCGCAAAGTAGCTGCTGTCGTCAGCTACAGATGCCTGCGAGTTGGTCTGAGCTGGCATCATACGCTTCTTCGTTGCAGCAGGAGACCGCGAGCGTGCACTTGATGACAACGACGACCGAGTACTGCGCGTCTGTGGAACGTCGAGGTCGCGACTGTGCGGAGGTGACATGCGCTGAGATGCTCGTCTGCGGCGATCACGGTCCATTGTACCCGGCCGACCACTATCGGTGTCGCTGAGCTTTTTCACGACCACTGCAGTCTGAGGTCGTCCACTTCCAGCGCGAGTGTCGGCGATCCAGTCGAATGGCTCGGTTCCACTCTCTCCTGCCGCAGGGCTTGCGATCCTGGTCGTGGAAAACTTAATCTTCTCGTTCGCAAGAGGAGTGAGC
This sequence comes from Globisporangium echinulatum, assembly GCA_023336405.1. Taxonomy (NCBI): domain Eukaryota; phylum Oomycota; class Peronosporomycetes; order Pythiales; family Pythiaceae; genus Globisporangium; species Globisporangium echinulatum. Next base: position 15,688 of record JAADWX010000405.1, on the reverse strand, counting down.
CTGCCAGACGGAGTCCGCACTAGCTTTCCACCTGCAGCTGGTAGTGCGTCGCTGTGCTTCTCCGTCGAGATCGGAGGCGGAACAACAAACCGCGGACCATCAAGCTCGCTCGACAGAAAGTAGTTGTTCTGGAGCGGCGCGAACCGACCCGTGGTCGAGCCAGCAGCGCTAAAGTCGAGCGACGAAGCGCCTTTCGACAACCCCGGCTGAGGCGACGTGCTGCGACTCGACCGGTCGCTCGGCTGCAGTCCTGCGTAGCTCGGGTTACCGTACGTCTTCATCAGTAGCCGATCACGCTCTTCTGTCGACTTGGACGGCGCTCTCTTCTTCTGCGCGCCAGGCTTCACGAGCTCCTCCCGTGTTCGCGGCTGCTGGATCCTCGATGACGTGCTTGGTTCAATGCTGCGGAACTCTGAGAGGAGCTCCGCGGGCGTCGCAGTGAAGAAGGACGCCGCGCCAGGGCCGTCTCCTGATGCCAACGAGTACTGTGTAAATGACCCTGCGTCACTTGCAAAGCCCGCAGACGCTGTCGAGGTGGTGAGTCGACTGGCTGGAGACTTGGAGCGATCTCTACTTGTCGTTCGTCCAGGCACTCGAGTCGTTGCTTTGGATCGAGTTGGAGATCGCCCTCGTGCAGTGTATGCATCGGTCGAGGAGGCAAACGTGGGTGGCGCCAAGACATCCGACGGTACTTGCGAGGAGCAGATCTCGTCGTCCAGGATCACACGAGCCGTTTGGTACACGCACTTGGACGGCGATTGGTGCAAACTTGTGGCAGCAAACTCGCGCAGCGCTGCGGCTGAGAAACGAATGATGCCTGGTGTGGACGAATGCGTAATGTGTGACGAATGAGGCAAAGACATCGACAAGCTTGACGTGCGATCAGACACAGTGCAAATCACTAACCGCACCTTCGTCGACTGGGTACTTTGCCATGACGACCGATAGGTCTGAGATGGCGCCGCACTCACGCAAGCTTTCCGCTGCAAGCGAACTGTTCGCTGCGAGGCTGAACACACCACGCATACTTTGTTAGTACCCATAGTGCATCGTCTGGTGTGCATGTATGCCGCGCAGACTGTAGAACAACACGCACGACGAACCAGAGCAGGAGAGCGCAGAAGACGCAGGTCACTTTCTTGTCCTCGCGCAGCACGCTCTGGTGAAGCAGTGACACGAGGAGCTCGATCGTCGGGAGCCGAGCCCGAGTTGTGATGTGTGCGACGATAGCTGCCGATGTCGCTCCGCCTCCGTACTCGCTAAGTTCGATCAGCACTGGAGAGCGACACAGATAAACAAGCAATGTCGCGTCAGGACCGATGCAGCCATCAGCACGGTCACACGCATGCATGCATCATGCACTTGTCATTAGTCGTTGAACGACGCCTCACCCTCGCACGCGTAGATCTGCACTTGGCGCGTCAGGTTCGAGTACTCGCAGTGGACCGCGAGCGAGTTGAGCACGAGATGGATCACGCCCTGATCCGACACGTTGGTCTGCAGCATCATGTTCTTGCTCGCGTTGCTCGACTGCCCGAGCACAGCGAGACATCCGCATGCAGACGCCTGTAGGATCGCGTCTTCGGGGAAACGGTGAAGTGCTTCGAGCAAGACATTGACGATGCCGTGGCGCACAAACAACTCGGTTGCCTCGATGCTCAGGTGGCACAGTTTGCGCATGAGCACGCAGCCGTAGCACAGCAGCACTGCGTGCGACGTGTGCGACTGGATCGTTCGCAGCAGCAACAACTCGCCTTGCTGCTGATGCAGGCACTCGGCCGTGACTTGCGGAGCGGACCGAATGACGCGTAGCAGCTGCGAGAGCGAGCTTTTCTGCAGCCAGTCGATCGCACATTCGCATGCACATGACATGGCAAACGCAAGGTCAGACACCAAATCAAGCGAGCGGACATTGGCAGTGATCAAGCAGTCTCGGTCGACACAGGCTCGAAACCAACAACTCACCACGGCGGTTGCGTCCTCTGCATTGTCGCTGATCGTGTCGAGGATGGCGGTCACTTGCAACTGGTTCTCTGCGATGGCCTCGCTCATGTCGGTGTATCGACTCGCGACTGGCTGTTTTCGCTGCGTCGCTGTGCTCTTCGTCGACGATCGCCCGAGCGCGTCTGATGTGTCGTTGTACGTCGCCGCTCGTTCACTACTCAACTCGTTCGCACCTGCAGTTCGAGCTCTGCGCGGTTCAGACGCAGCGCTGCCTGACGACATGGGCGAGAACAAGTTGGTATGCTCGTCGTCGTCGTTTCGGCGAGTGGCTTGCTGCGGAAAGTAGCCAGTCTCGGAGCCGCTTTTCGCGCTAGCATGTGTGCGCGACGGTTGTTGCTGCTGCTGTTGTTGTAGACCTCCTCGCGCATCTTGACGGCTGCCGGCAGCGATACTTCCAGGTGGAGCAGTCGCCGTGGTCAGCCGCGGGTTGTACTCGTACTGACCGACTCCAGTTCGAGAGCTCTTCGCACTTGGTTTTGCACCTGGCGTCAAACGAGAGGCGCTCGGTGAGCTCTTCACGGCCGCTTTCGAGTCACGCGGCTGCGTGTTCTGGCTGCGCGCAGCACTTGCAGTCGCTGCAGCAGGTGCTTGTTGAGCTCTCTTTGCGCCTGGCGCCTTGAGCTGATCCGCCTCGATGCGGTCCTTGCTCACGCGCTCCTCGACTTCGCCGTTCTCGTAGTAGATGTCGATCGCGCCGCTCGACCACAGTCGCTGCACTTTGCCATGGCGAACGGGCTGTGTCTGGTACGTGTCGCCACTAGCAGCGAGAGCAGCAGACGACGATGGAGGCGGGGGCGAGAATGCGCTGCGAATCGGCTTGGACTTGACGAGCACCGGTTCGCCGACGCTCCACACTCGTCTCGCTAGTGGTTCTTCTGCTGCTGCTCCTATCCCGCTCTCGCTGCTGACATGAGCGCCACGACTCGTTGCTGCTGTTGCTGCCGAAGCTGCGGTTGGCGATGGTCTTGGTTTTCGGCTTCCGCTCCCACTCGAAGATCCTCCGCGCATCGTTGCTTCTTGTTGCAGACGGCAACACGAGGATACACGCGCACACGCACGCTTGCTCAGATAAGCACACAAACGCACACGGCGACAACAACTCGAGGGCACGCAAGCAAGGTGCTTGTGCTCGTCGGCTAGGATCGGTGAATGGACGAGCTCCTCGAGGAGTCGCGAAGAGGCACGACACCCTCTCGATAGCACAATCAGTGACGTCGGACCAAACGATTACGAAACGATGACTAATAAAAATACATACACGAGTACACATAGTAATCATATGTTTGTCGTACAGTTAAATAGACTACTATATACCGACATACATTTCAAATGTGAGTCGCTCAACATATTCGTCTAAATTCTGGTTATTGTGAGCACGGACAAAACAGATATATAGTTTATAATTTGTTTGTATCTACAGGCTGTATGTTAACCTCGGTAAACATATGCTGAAAAGCTCTTGAATTCTTTTGGAATTTTTTGTGCGGAATGAATGATAGTAATGAAACACGTATTTGACAACAGATACGTAATTAGTTATACGTAAAAAAATAAGCGTATTATAATCTGTGAGTGGTTTTGAGTGAGCTTGGTGTTGGTAAAATTGATTGTGGATTCAATTCAATCTGTAGCACCACTTTTGGTCTTATATATGGGTCTTACAACACTTCCTTGTCTGCCACAACATTTCGGTATTATTTTATGTTGGTATTCAACGTGCGACATTTCTAGACACGTCATAACGCGTCATCGCTGTGTCACGTCGTGGTGATGTCATGTTGTCGAGATGTCCTTGCGAGAGTACGCATTTCAAATAAATGACATAAACGACACTATTTATATTAGTCGCAACACAGTCGTTACTGTGGTATATACCGTCATCTTATGCGACATACTGGCTGAGAGAGACGATGTTATAGTACACATATTCTCAATTCCTCAAATACAACTTAATTTTATTGGTTACGGTCACTCGCACCTACATGTACTATCATTCCGGACGCTAATCTATTCAGCTCACATCAAATATTATGCGAACAATCAAAACGAAAGAAGCATGAGCACTGCTGCAATGTAAATACAATACGAAATCTTGTCGATATAGACTGAATATTGTCGCACACAGGTACACGGACAACGGGTCAGTGCAACAAAATTGACTTTGCCCTACCGTACAGCAATATTCTAGACACGTCAGAAACATGACACCACTGCGCTACGTTGTGGTGATGTTCATATATATATATGCTATTTGCGTATTCTAATATGTGAGTGGTTCAAATGGTGCTACGATTATGCTACGTATGAGTTGATAGAACTTTATGTCGAATGAATCAATCGTTTGCTCGTTGTTGTCTTTTAAAGTATATTTGAGTCATTTGAATCATATTATTCCTTATCGGTCAATACATTTTTATATCGGTTTTCAACGTGGAATATATTTCCAGACTCCAATTTTTGTACATATCAAATCAATATGAATGGATCTTCATGGTTTAATCGGTCAGCACTCACGCTTCATATCTTTACAACTTGTACACACCCAAAACAACACTCATGCAAACAATCAAAAGTAGAAAGTAGAAGGATCATGAACACAGAAGCAATAAATACTGGTCGAGACAGACGGTGTTACGTTACACATATTCTCGAACATATCATATTATTTATTAAACTAAAATACCAACTTTCTCTTGGTTAACCACGTCTAGGGCTCATTCAGGACGGTAAACACTACGTATTCATCATTTGAACTTGTACACACCCACATTAACACAAAGTAGAAAGTGGAAGGAGCATGAGCACTGCTGCAATGTAGAAGCAATTATTAGATAGAGTTGACCAAAGTTGAATAAAATCGCACATATTAATACGTTAACAGAGGTGCAATTGTGCAGTTAGTTTAGATATTATTTTGTTGTTTTCATACTCTGATCTGTTATTTGTTCTGATGATTGCTGGTTCCAGTAAAATTGTGCACAAATTACATTCGAACGATCTTAGTCAAATGGGTCAATTTGGGTCAGGTGTGTGTGAAACGTGGGTCAGGTATACCTCGTAGGATATTCTCATACGTTTGGAAATGTCACTCAGTAGGGTTATAAATATTGTTCAGTTATTGACTGGAGTATACATGCGTTTCATACATTCTATTCATATACGTCTGAAATGGATCTGAGTCTTGATGATAGTTTTATTATCGATCTTATGTTTTGCCTGAGTGGGTCTCTTTTTTACTTAGTTCAATATTTTATGTATATTTGGTTACGGCATACGTCCTACCAATGTCAAAACACATTGTGTCGATATTTGTAAGTGTGTATGAAAAAGTGTGTCATATTTCTTGAATTTTGATTGGTTGGTTTGCTCTGTCTGAATCGACCATTTGTCAGTTGAACAAGAGGATGAAGTAATGGTGATTATATCATATATCGTGTTAGTAACTATAATCGTGGTCCGGCTTTTTTATAGCTGGAGTCTTTTGTGACGAGTTTGTCGTTTCATACCCAGATCATTAATTTATTCATGATAGATGATTGCTGAGTCTAGTAAAACTCAAACTCTATTTGTACGATCCGAATCAATAGGGTCAGTTACTTTGGGTCAAGTATGGGATATTCTCAGTGCGAAACACATCAATACATGTATTTCATACAATCTATTTATGTATGTCTGACTTGCATCTGAGTCTTAGTATATATCTTTGTCTTAATGGACATCTTAGTGCACATTGAATCGAGTCAGTTTGTACGCCAAATTGACATCTTATGTTATCTTAGTGGATATCTTCGTGGATATCTTATTGTCTTAGCGGATATCTTAGCGGATATCTCAATTCTGAGACCGAAACTATAAACAACCTGACAAGAACGCAAGGCAAATCGATTGACATCAGCGACCTCGGTCCTCGCGCGTGCGGTGATCGAGACAAGAGAGGCACACTTACGACGTCTGGTGCAGTAGCAGCACGCACATACACGGCTACAGCAGCAGCAGAACGCACAGTAGACGCAGCAGATACCTCACACATACAGCCATGTCGCGCGCGTTCCCTGTTGGCAAGCCGTCCAACTACGCCAAGATTGCGAACGACGTGCGTTGCCAGCAACGCGAGCAGTGTCTTTGCGCATCGATGTCAAGTATAGAGGGATGGCGCACTCATGTGTGTTTGTGCCGTTGTATGTTTGCAGCCGGAAGGAGAAGACGACTACGTCACACGGGAGCGGAACCAGCAGCAGGTGCGTTGTCTGCGAGCGTCGTACAGCACCCGCGGTCGAGCACGTCAGTCGCTCGTCGCTGATTATATATTTGCCATACTACACGCTATGACGCTCTCTAGGTCGAGCGACAGAAGCAAGACGAAAGCCTGGATGAACTGCACACGGCCGTGAAGCGGCTCGGTGACATGAGTCTGTCGATCAGCACCGAACTCGACTCGCAGAACGCGTACGTGGCATACTGACGTGCGCTGAGCGGCACAGCGTTTTCACTGTAGTGCTGCAGACTTGGACTGATCGACTGTTGTGTCTCGTCCCGTGTATGCGCTACGACTGCGTGTATGGACATGTGTGTGTGTGTGTGTGTGTCCAGTATGCTAGACGACCTGAACGACGACACGGACAAGGCATCCGAGACGCTCCAAGCAGTGACGAAGAAGACAAAAGAGCTCATTGAGCAGTCAGGTGAGCGATTGGGAAGCGACGTGGTGGCAGTCTTCGTTGCGTGGTTTGTCATTGTGTGTGCATGCGTACATACAGCACGCGATGGCGCTCAACACACTCCTGGGCGGCTTTGCGAGTACTCACTGCGGCGTGACTCTGTGCTGCTGTTGCGGTTTGCTGACGTGGCGCGACGCAGGGGGCATGAAGAATTTTGTAGTCATCATCGTATTGGTGCTCGTGCTGCTGCTGCTCACGTACCTCGTGATCATGACATGAGACGCAAGGCGCGACAATAGCACCACTGCGTGTTCTTTACTTGTGCACGTTCGCAACACGATCGATCGTGCGCTTGAGATCGCGTTGCTGCTGTTGCTTATTGCTACTGCTGCTGCTGCTACTCTGCCTGCACTATCGTGTGCGACGCAACGACACGTGCGTTTGCTGACAACGTCTCGACATGTGCGCTGCTCATCGTCCGATCGCACATGCTCGTGACGTTCACGCTGGAGCCACGTCTTTGATTGATTGACCAAACACTCACACAGTAACAGCAAACACGATGTCCATTCCAGATCGTTCGATCATGTGTGCAACACGCTGGCGAACGTTCGATCGATCCAACCACCTATAGACACATGCACATGTCCAACTAACTGCCTCTCACTGTCGCCTGCGCGCGTATCGTCTAGCTAAAGTCGATGCCCTGTGCGAGCGGCAGCTCCTTGCTGTAGTTGACCGTGCACGTCGAGCGGCGCATGTACTGCTTCCACGCGTCGCTGCCTGACTCGCGGCCGCCGCCCGTCTCCTTCTCGCCGCCGAACGCACCGCCGATCTCGGCGCCGCTCGGACCGATGTTGATGTTCACGATGCCGCAGTCCGAGCCGAGCGGACCGGTCCACTTGAAAATAGCCGACTGGTTCTTCGTGAAGAGTGAAGACGAGAGGCCCTGCGGCACGGCGTTGTTGAGCTCAATCGCCTCGTCGAGTGTCTTGAACTTGATCGCGTACATGATCGGCGCAAAGATCTCTTTCTGCTCAAGTGCATCACATCGACAAGTGCGCAACACAGACACAACAGTGGATCAGCCAACAGAACGACAATCAGCAGCTGTAGACCACACACACGAGCCACGACATCAACAAACTGGTACAAACCTGCACAATCTCGGCGTCATGTGTGACCGACGCGATCGTAGGCTCGACAAAGTGACCTGGGCGGTCCACCTTCTTGCCGCCAATCAGGATCTTGCCGCCCTGCTGCTTGATCGTCTCGATGCCGTCGAGGTAGTTCTTCACCGCCTGGTACGCGCAACGCAGCAACAGTAGCACACACACACACGCATCTCAGCATCTCGCTGCACACATATATCGACCACACGTGCATTGCAAATGATGCCGGAGCAGCAGCATCGACGTCAAGTAGATCCAGTTCGCACCTGCGTGTTGTGGAGCGGACCGCAGAGCACGCCGTCCTCGAGCGGGCTGCCGATCTTCACGTTCTTGTACGCCGAGATGAGGCGCTTGAGGAACTCGTCGTGGATGTCTTCGTGCAGGAAGAGCCGGCGCAGCGACGTGCAGCGCTGACCAGCTGTGCCCACGGCCGAGAAGAGCGTCGCACGCAGCGCCATCTCGAGGTCTGCGTCCTTGTCGACGATCATCGCGTTGTTGCCGCCGAGCTCGAGGATCGTCTTGCCAAAGCGGCTCGCGACGACCTCGTTCACGTGGCGTCCGACCTTCGTCGAGCCCGTGAACGACACGAGCTCCGTGCGCTTGTCCGTGATCAGCGCTTCACCGACGTCCTTGCCACTGCACGCCACACACGAGCACACACAGCACAGTGGCGTGAACAAACGACTGCATAGCTGCGTCGTTTCATGACAAACAACCACACTGCTATACAGGGCATAACATCACACGAACGTACTCTCCGCAAATGAGCGACGAGATCGCGCCAGGGTAGCCGTTGCGCTCGAGCACGTCCGCGATGATCTTGTTGCACGCCACGGACGTGAGCGAGAGCGACTCGGACGGCTTCCAGATATGCGTGTTGCCGCACACGAGGCTCAGTGCAGCGTTCCAGAAGAGCACGGCGCACGGAAAGTTGAACGCCGTGATGATGCCGACGTGGCCCTTCAGCGGGTTGTAGCGCTCCATCATGAAGTGACCCGGGCGCTCCGACGGGATGATCGAGCCGTTCAGCGTGCGGCTGAGGCCGACTGCAAAGTCGCAGATGTCGATCGCTTCCTGGACCTCGCCGAGACCCTGTTGCGCATAACAAACAGCACGATCGCGCACATGCAAGCGTGAACACCTTCACATCGTCTGACACGACAGCGCAGTTTGCATACACACATACACTGCTGCAATGCCTACCTCGACGTAGATCTTGCCCATCTCAAGCGCGATCAGCTTGCCGAGCGGCTCCTTCTTCGCGCGCAGCTCTTCGCCGATCTGGCGCACGATCTCACCACGCACGGGCGCCGGGATGTCCGCCCACTTTGGCTTGGCAGCGTCCATGGCCTTGACGACCTTCTGGTAGTCGGCGACCGTGCCGGCACGCACTGTCGCAATCGGCTTGTTGTCCGCTGGGTTCACGGACGTGTACAGCTCGCCATTGCCGAACCACTCGCCGTCGTACACGCCGTAGTTCTCCTCCTGGAGCCCGAGCTCCTTGAGGAACGGAAAGTTGGCGACCGCGCTCATCTGGCGCTGCAGCAGCGACGACGACTGTTGCTGGCGCGCGAGGCGCAGGAGCGAGCGGGAGCGGACAGTTGCAGCAAGCATCGTGTGTATGTGCGGAAGAGTGAGCGAGCAAGCGAACAGGCGTGTGGTTCGTCGACGAGGATTCGCAAGTGTGGTGGTGCTCAACCAGCAAGATCTGGGCAAGTAGACAAACTGTGGTAAAATGCGTCCTATCACGATGGTTGGAATGCTCGTCACTCGAATTCACGCCACATGAGCACCACATCAAGCAGCAGCTTCAACCCTACTCACTCTATCAATTCGTAAGCCGATTGCGTTGGCCGTGAAACCCAATCGCAAAATAATGCGGTTTCACGGATTAGTGCATCGGATTAGGCAAACAAAAGCAAGTACTGACTGATACAATATATTGTACAATGTATTGTAAAAAACTGTCATACAGTCATGCCTTTATTCTACAGCGTGATGTCTATCAATTCCTGGTCCTGGTGTATTGTAAAGATAAAAAAATATATAATCGAACGTGAAACCCGGTGCTTGTGTATGTACAGCGTCTCCAAAAAGTCTGGAGCCACACCATAAAACAACGGTTTTATCATAATAGCCATTCAAGTTTTGCGTTTTACACTAAAGTGAGCGCTGTTTTACGTAGAGCGAAACAAGGCAATTCGAATGGTAAAAACCGCAAGTCAAAATTCGCAGTGACAGCCAAACAACAGCGCGTCAAAGCCAAAATTCGCGCGCAAAAAGTCTGAGACTACATGACACATCGACTGTTGACTGCAACTTGCTGTGTACAATCTAATATTTAGTGTAGCCTCCTCTTTGCTGCAACAGTGACTCTGGACGTCTAGGCATTGAGTTTACCTGTCTTGCTATGTACTCGTCAGAGAGAGTACCAAATCTCTTTGAGGCGAATCTTCAGCTCGCTGATGCTCGACACCGGTCGATCTGCCAGTCGTCTCTTCATCTCGCCCCACACACCCTCGATCGGGTTGAGGTCGGGACTGTTTGGTGGATGCCCGAGGTCACTAAGACTGTAACCGGACGTGTCCGAGTTACGCAGCACCTTTGCGAGGAAGCGTGTGTGAACACCTTCAGCAAGGATTCCGGTCGATAAGACGGAAAGCAAACAAGACACTGGGTTGAGTGCTCAAAAGTGTAACGGATCACTGTGTCGGAAGTGCGGCTCCACCCTTTGGTGTGAGCCTTTGGTCTAAGTATGCAATACTAAACCTAAGACAACTGAAATGTGGTTGGCTCTGAGAGTCCAAGTTCACTGATTGGCTAATATTATAGGATATCTACCAATTAGAGTTACTGCCAATGAAGGCCGGTCTTAAAAGATGTGCGTGAATTGTAATTCCGCAAAGCTGGGTTATTCCATATAACCACTGCTTGTGTACCCTGTTACACAACAGCTGACACGCAGGCGTCGGTCAAGGTCTTTGGACCGACATCAGGCTACTCGTATCTAGTCGGGCATTCGCACCCAATCCGACTAATTCCCTAAGTATCCTGAAGTACCTAATGTACCCATAAAAAGTAACGGGGCGGCCCCGTTACACTTGTGTTTTGAGAGCTGAACGCTCACGCGCCAAAGTGATAGTTGGTTGGTATGTTGCCCAATTGATTATCAGAATGCTAGCTTTTGATAATGCTAAAAGAGTGTGGATGAATACATGTAGATTTTTGACCTGTATGATGCGTGTTCTGTGTAGTTTCGTATTTGCATAGACCACGCAAAAAATCAAATAGGCCACACATCGCGTCCCTTGCACGATATCTGTAATTTGCAACTATGCCAGTATATAAAACAATAGATGAAGTGATAACATACAACACGTTCCTCTTGCTCGAACAAGAACATTATCTATAAACATCAGTTGATAAGTGAAGATAGCGTTACGCCTGATTCCAAAATTTTTGAATAGCTAAAGGCTCAGATGTATATATTTGCACAACACAGGAAAACAACAGATAGTTCATGCAATTCTATTATAGACGAGATGGTCTTTTGAATATAAGCAGCGTTCTTTTAAGCGCTGAACGGTTCAACCGGCAACGAATGCGAGGGTCGGGCGCCGTCCCGAAACGGGCGCTGCAACTTCTCACTGTCGTCCGCGCAGCGGCGAGAATTAACATATGCGAGATCGACACAACATTGCCAATTGCCCACGAAGCGAGCCTGCTCGGCTTGCATATCCATAAAAGCCATCGTGTTCATAAAGGAACAATCGCAGACGTTTTAGTGTCTAATAAAATAGCTCGATAGACGAAAAAGAAATTCATACTATCCGATAATTGCAGACAAAAGCGTTATACTAATTTGCTTATTCAACTATGTATAAAGTTGTATTGCTCAAATACAAATGAAATTTAATATATATATATACATATATATGCTAAATAAATATCATTGTTTGTTGCTCAGCATGCCGCGTTCCAACCAAGCTATCTTGCACCTATGTTAGGTCAGTCTATACTGTTTCATAATTGCATAGGTGGAGCAACAGACAACAATGCCACCGACAGTGACGGCATCACCGACAACGGTGGCAGTGACGGAGCCGCCACCAACGACTGCGACTGCTATGAAAGTGATGGCGTCACCAGCGACAGCAACATCGACGTCAGCTGAAGCCATGCCGCCCGTGAACACCGACATGATGAATCACACGCGCAGCTGCAATGACCGCGAGATCTGCTCGTGTTACCTGCGGCTCGAGAGCGCGTACTTTCAGATGAACCTCGACAGCAAGCGCCGCCAGAAAGCCAAGCGCGAGGCGCAGCAGCAAGCCCAGCAGCACGCAGTCGCTGCCGTCGACCGCGCGACCGACACCGTCGCGGTCGCTGCGACCGCACTCGCGGAAAGCACGGCGGACATGGCGCTCCGGACGCCGCCGCGCAAGAAGCGCGGCGTTGCGCACGCGTACTACCACAAGGTCTCGAACCTACTGCAGTTTGACACGCATGTGATCGACTACCTCGCAACGTTCCTCCTGCAGCTCGATCTCGCGCGTCTCATCGTGGTGCGTCTGCTTAGCCCTTTATATGTATGGGCCTTAGTATGGCGTCCTAGTACTTACACTGGTTGCCTACAGACCACGCGCGCGATGCGCAGCGACATTGAAGCGATCGCCCAGCGCGGCGCGGGCGTGTTTGCGAGCGCACCAGCGCGTACAAACTACGTGCTGAAGCACGCCATCCAACGACCGAGAGCTGGACGCGCTACTTTCACATGCAGATGTCCTGCATACGTGACTTATAGCTCTGTCGTTCGCTATTGCTGGGTTACAATGTATATACACGCACTGACTCGTGTATACGGCAGGTGAACCGTATGTTTGTGTACTACACGAACTAGAAGACCGGGCAGATGCGGCGCGACTTTCCGAACTGGTCGTTTGAGCTCGTCGACGTCGGTCCGAACGACCCAGCAGCCGTTGTGCTACCGAACGGGTGGAAGTTCCACGACCACAAGCCGTGGCTCCGGCAGCGCGCGAACGGCAAAAACGGCGAGTGGTGCCTCCGCGACTCGTACAAGCGCAGCCGAGCGCCGCGTGCGTTCACGGACGAGGCGAGGATGTGGGCGACAGGGCTGCGTCTTGGCTCGTTTGTCGCTGTTACGGTACGTCTACTGGCTGGATGGCTAGCTGGCTAGGATTGGCTGTGACTGCGACTTGGGTGCTATATAACAGCGGAACGGACGGACGCGGCTGTTTGTGTGCTTGTATATGTGTACAGTACCAGAACGCAGGGGCCGAGGAGCCAGTGTAATGGGAGGCGCAGGTGTGGCACCTCTGGCGCGCACAGGAGGACGCAGGTGCGTGGACATAGTCGAGCTCGATGGATTGCAGTCAGACTATGGTCGCAATGCACTCGCCTACACTCACATGCACTCACACATCGTACGAGGAGGTGCGTGGTGACTCGTCACTGCTGCCCCTGCGTTGCGTATGTTTGTGTGGCACTCGCACTCGCCCACTTACTCACTCGCCCACACACACTTACACATTCCTACAGTTGGATCAGCAAAACCCGCTGCATGTCGTTGACGTGTAATCGACGCCACGGAAGCTCTGCGCGCCGTGCACGCGCTACGGCCGGAGCTTCTACGAGTGCCACATCGAGCGCGGCCACCCGATGCTCTGACGCTCTCTGCATCATCGTGCATACTACTACTCACTCAGTCGCTTTATCGACCACCCCATCCATACACATAAACTATACGATCCAATACTATAAGTCTTTGTACGTCACAACATCAAATAAGTTCGACAACCGCAATTGTCATAACGCCTTGTCCTAGTTTCGTATCTCCCTCTTGACTCAGTTGCACCCATCCGTCCTGCCACTACCGACACGTCCTGCATCGCTATCACTACGATCACTCGCATCTCCTACACTACGATCGCAGCAAGCGGCCGCGGTCATGAGAGCATCCGGATGCTCGCAAACAGACTCGTGCGCTCGCGCGCATTGCCTCTACGGACACGTAGCACAGGCGGCCGCGTCGCGTCGTTAAGCTCCCAGAGCGTGCGAACGCTGCTGTCGCACTACTAAACGCAGCGTCACAGGTGAGCACATCATGACTACTCGAGGCGACAGCAGGAGCTACCTTAGAGCACGTCGGGTGAGAATGTTCGCTGTTGCTGCTGCTGTCGCTTTATGCTCTTTCTCTATAGACCACTGTCGTAGTCAGTGAGTTTTTATCTACAGCCTGATGAAGAAGCGAAATATCAGACGCCTCGATTGTATCACTATCAGTATGCGCTGATCGAGAATATTGCTCGTTGATTTTCAACTACAAACGCTACCAGTATTTACACGAATACCGGGAAACGCCGTTTATACCAGTATTTACACCACAATTCGTTGTATCGAGCTTGTCGTAGCACTGCCGAGGCGTGCGCTGAACATTCTGACTACATAAGTATACCTTGTGGGGCTGTTGCTATCAGCCACCCAAGCAGCAGCAGCGAAAGTGTGTGTCGTTACGTCATCGTTTAGTAAAGTGACAGCGAATGATACATAGCAAGGACGACCAATCAGTACAGTTGTATGAGTGAACATACGAGGGTCTACTGCTCCTACCATTCCTGTCGCCTATCGCTTGTTTGCAAGCGTCTCTATCGCTATCGATTGACGTTAATCCTCTACTAGTACCTCTATCAGAATCACGACTGCGACGACGATGCGTTTGGTGGAAACGCGTGTGGATCGACGCGGGACTCGGAGGGAGACTCTCAAGCAGCACGGCGCTATTGCTATTGCTACTACTGTTGTTGTTACTACTACTGCTGCTGTTGTTTGGCGGCGGCGTGGCTGCTGCTGCGAGCGCTGCTGGGATGGGGATCGGCGTCTCCAAGTCGATTGTCGTAGCAGCTGCTGATGCGCGCGGCTCAATAGTAGCCGGCAAAGTTCGTAGATATTGCAAATAGTCGGTGGTAACTGTTTGACAATGTCGTACAACCAATTATTGCAAATATTGAGTTAATTAGCAATACTCAATTAGTCACACTCAATCTCGCCTATCGGATGACATACAGGTTAAGCAGTTTGCGGTTATAACTTATTTTTAATGTCGTATCGTTGAGTACGGCACTGTTCAATAGTTTACAGAAGCATTGCAGTACAACAAACACTCACACACATTCGACGACGGAAGTATATATCATCCTCGTACCCAGAACCGCTGACCTTGCGTGGCTTACACGCGGTATACACGGATATCTAGTCCATACCGTGACCAAGCGGGCTAGGTATTTTTGGTGGACACGTTCGGACAACTAGGCGTAAACCTGATACATCGAGTATGAAACGTTTTGGCCTGATTGAATCATTTTTGCAAAGCGAGCAGTTTTGATTACGTTTAACCGATTGAGGTTTGGGTTATTAAATGTGTCTCACGCACTGCTTCTTTTGGCTCAATTGTGCAAGCACAATGGGAGGCTCTGAAACGCGCTGTAGGCCGAGAAAAGTGGAAAAAACGAAAACAGGCAAACACACACGGTTATTGATGGCTCATGCAGGTGTGCGATTCATGGCAAATTGAGAAATGAGCCACCGATCGTTATGTAGAGGGCTACAATTAAGGAGGAAAATGTGAGCACGGCCGTATATATTTACAGAGAGTAAAATCACAGACGAATATATACACCTTCGCTCACATTACTAGACCTAAAGCGATGTGTCTTTTACTTGGCAGCCAACAAAGAGCACTATACTAAAACCAAGATACGTTCGTCGCGTTTGACCGCTGACAGCTCCGCTTTTCCGTCATTCACGAAAACAGACGAATTGAGCTCAAAGCTCCAT
>JAADWX010000404.1:0-23128 GCA_023336405.1 Globisporangium echinulatum | reverse complement strand
GCTTGCACAGACACTCATGCCATACAGTTGTGGCTGTTAATGGCAGCGTGTGGGCAATACTGGGCGACAAATGCCCAGAGTGCGTTTGAGCAGTCGCAATGGTGTAATAGTGGTCAGCCTGCACACACGTGCGTGGCTGTTTATCGTCAACACGACATCGACCGTAACGCCATCAACTTCGCGATTGGAGCCATAGCTTATTGCTCGCAACAGGCCGGTGAGGACGATGCACCCACACGCATGGGTGACTGCACGATCGGAGCGTCGCTTTAAGAGTGTCTGAAGCATACGTCAAGAACGGTTTGCCAAAGGAAAGACGTTGCTAGGCTTTACTGCTGTACGTTTGTAGCGCAGCTCCGTCACATGGAGGCACTAACGTGCTCAAGCGTTATCATCGATACTTCTCACACTCGTGCACACAGCGGGATTGTCGTTAAGCACTTCAGCTATGAGCATGCTACGTGACACGACGTGTTGTATTGCTTGGAACTCATCGCACAATGTTTGGCACAGTAGCGTACTGCACGTCGGACATTTATACGGCGATCCGCAGCGCGAGCATGGGTGGGCAGTGGCTGCGCAATGGCCAGACGTCCAGAGTCGACCATATGCCGGTCGATCGCTAAGTGTGAGGTGGCGAGTCAGGTTCCGGCGACTCATGCCGACCGCTGTTACTACATCGGTCAGGCTCTCCATCTCGCACGAGTAAACTAGCAAGTGCCACTCGCAGCTCTACGTCCGAGCTCTTCGATGCCATGTCGCTGTCGCTGTCGATGTTCAATTTGTAGAATCATTTTTGCATTGCTTGTGTGTGTGCCACTTAGCTATGTAGTATATTTGCAATACTCGGATGCGTGTCAGTCTGCATGTGCGATATTCGAGATCCTCCCTCCAAAGATTTCACTCAAGATCTCGATACAAACACCAAGTGGCGTCGCTATCGCCCCTCACGCACACTCACGCACACAGCCAGCACTGCACCAACAAGCACGCGCACATCGACGCAGGCAGCACAACACGCGCACACTTGCACACTTACACGTCGACGACAGCAGCAGCAACATGAGCGCGAGCGAGGAACTCGGCAAGAAGCACGACTACACGAGCGAGTTCCAGACGCTCGTGCCGCAAGCACAGGCCGTTGCAGCAAGCGGCAATGTCGAAGCTGCGTGCGAGCTCTTGCTCGGGCTCGAGAAGCAAGCGCGGCTTGCAAACGACATCCCGACGCTCAAGCTCGTCGTAGCAGCGGTGCTCCAGCTCTGTGCGCAGTACAAGCGCTGGGAGCTCTTGAAAGACCATATCCTCTTGCTCTCCAAGCGCCGGGCGCAAAAGAGCAGTGCGGTCACCGTCCTCGTGCAGCGCGCGATGGAGTTGGTCGGCGACGCGCCGTCCGAGTCGGTCAAGATGGACTTGATCCACGCACTGCGGACCGTCGCGGAGGGCAAGATCTTTCTCGAAAAGGAGCGCGCGACGCTCACGCAGCTGCTCTCGCGCATGCACGAAGCGCGTGGCGAAGTGGATCAAGCAGCGACGATCCTCCAAGAGGTCCACGTTGAGACGTTTGGCGCAATGACGAAGCTCGAAAAGACGACGTTCATCCTCGAACAAGTGCGCTTGACGCTCGCAAAGCACGACTTTGTACGTGCGAACATCCTCGCGAAGAAGATCTTGCGCCGCACGTTGAACGAGCCGGGGTTTGAAGCGTGTAAACTCAAGTTTTATACGTTGATGATCACGTACGACACGCACGAGAACAACGTACTGGAGCTCTGCCGCCACTGGCTCGCGATCCTCAATACCGAAAGCGTTGAAGCCGACGACGCGCAGTGGCGCAATGCGCTTGAGCACGCGGCGCTGTTTGCAGTGCTCGCGCCGCACTCGCCGCTCCAGAGCGACTTGCTTTATACGTTGGCAAAGCATCAACGGATTGAGCAGCTCAGCGCGTTTGACGCGTTGCTCCGCAAGTTTACGACGCACGAGATCATTGCGTATCCGTTGGCGCACCAGGACACGTTGACAAAGCACGCAGTGTTTACACACGTCGAGCGCGGCAACGAGTGGCTCGAGCTGCTCCACACGCGCGTGACCGAGCACAACATCCGCGTCGTTGCGATGCACTACGACCGCATTCGGCTCCCGCACCTCGCAAACATGATTGGGCTCTCAGAGGATGTACGTTTATATGTTGGTATTGATATGTGGATATGGTTTGTATGTATGTTGATGTCAATATGTTGTGTGTGTACGTATAGTATGCACAAAAGCCGAGACTGACCGGTATATGTATGGTATTTGTATATGTCAATGCAACGTCTACACATGCGAGCAGCTCACGGAGCGCAGCATCTCGACGCTCGTGAGCGACGGCGCGATCTTTGCCAAGATCGACAGGCCAGCCAAGCTCGTGTCGTTCGTGCGGCCGCTCTCGGCCGAGGAGCAGCTCTCGAACTGGTCGAGCGACATTGCGCAGCTGCTGCGTCTCGTCGAGACGACGTGCCACTTGGTGAACAAGGAGAACATGATCCACAAGGTCTAGGGCAGTGGTGGCTGTACGTGCTGACAGTCGCCAGCAGCAGCAGCACGAGTCGCCAGTTGGACGTTGACAACAGATCGCAGTCGAGCGGTCGATGCATACGCCGAGTGCGTGTGCGCATACAAATCGCAAGCTTACACACGTCACAGATAGTCGTGTGCACGCATTTACGCGATACGGGTTGACACCTCTGTGTTATATGTTGTCGGACTGACTGACGCACCGACTGGTTGGCGGACAAGCTGGTTCATACAGTCGATCTGCAACACAAGCGACTCGTGCTATCTGCACCGACTGCACGATGCACTCGCTCAATAACTCAGTCGGTTCGTCTACTCAGAGCAACTCGTCGTCGTCTTCGTCCGCGTCGTCAAACTGACCGGCTTCTGGCGGTTGCATTCCTGATGAAATCGTGAGCATTGCGTCGAGATGCGCCGCGATCTCAGCTGCGCGTGCGCCGTCGGCGACTTCGTCTTCGTCAAAGATCCAGCCGTCGCTGCCAGCTGCGTCGTCGTCGTCGTCGTTGGCGTCGGGATTCAGTTCGGCCGACTTGGAGAACGCAACAAAGAGGTCTTGGACTGCTCATAGTACAAAAGTCGGTGGTCAATTGGTAGTCAATTAGTAGTCAATTGGTAGTCACTGCGGCGCTGTTAAACGTACGTTGTTTCGGGTCCGTTGGTACAAAGCGGAGTTCGCTAATGTCCTCTGCGTCGACCTGGTGGCCACATACATATACACATAGCATATACACATACATATAAACATATAAACAGCAGTGGAGAAGCGGGACATGGAGTCGTGAGTGCTGCTGCTATGAACTACGGTTGTCCGTGCTGCGATGGGCTACAATCAGCAGCAGCAATGACACGACAGAAGACATAGGACGTCGCGCACCTGACAGTAGAGACACGGGCGTGGGAACGCGCTCGGGTCGCGCGCGATCGCGTGGAGCGTGATGCTGTTCGTCTCCCAGCCGTAGCCGACGCGCGCAGCGGTGCGATCACCGACCCACACGATGCGTCTATAGTTGTGTAGAGCAGAGCAGATGGTTAGCGTATTGTACGCATACGCACACGTGTATACAGACGAGCACACTGCGCAGCTGAGTAAACGCACTTGGTCGTGACGAAGAGCGTGCCCGATGTCTCGTTGAGCGGCAGTGACTCGCTGGACGCGACGCTCGCGTGCAGCTCAATGGCCGCAAAATGCGCTATGAGGAACTCCTCCTGCTGCTCGCCGCCGCCTGTGCGCAGCATCGGCGCGCCGTCGGCGTTGTTCAGTTCGCTCTGCGTGACGACGTTCATGCTCAACTCGTTGCTGCAGATGTTCGTTAGCGTTGCTGGTGTGTTGATATCGATGCAATTGCCGCCCAGTAGCAATTGCAAATAACCGGATCGCCATACAAATGCAGTATGCAAATTCGACTCATATTTTGGCGTGTGCGATCAATTGACTGGCACGCCTGGATCAGACATCTTATTCCGGTTGACCCGAGTATCAGTCTCACTCTATCGCAACTGTTGCTACAGTCGTCCTGTGCCATTCCTATGCTCACTGCCCTCCAGGCATCACCCCATTCGACCAACGAGCAGCACCCCGCGATACGTCAAGACCACTGCCGACAGCCTCACGAATGAGTCGGTGACGTCACGTCCGCTGTCATCACGAAAGCAAACTAAGAACGCGCGTGTATGTATCTCTATGTGCGATCAGGTAGTAGAGTAGGTTCGAGGGTATGTTGGCAGGTGAGTATGTATGTCCATCTAGCAACACCTACGACTCGACAAACAATTGTCGCCCGAGCTGTTCACGGCTCTTGTTCGGCTGTTCGCGACCCTCGCTTTGTGGGTCGTTGACGTACACACGCTTGACTGCCGTGCGCTCGTCATCGCTGCTACCATTGACTTGGTTGCTGTCCGTGTCTGAGTCGTCAACGTTCGAGGCAACAGCAGCAGTGAAAAGAGCGCAAACCGCGACGTTCGTTGCGCGCGCTACGTGCATCGACAGTCGACCGTCGCCATTCGCTGCTGTCGGGTCAACAACGTGCTCGAGCAGCAACTTTACGAGCCGCTCGCTGTCTCTAGACGACTCGACTTGCGCGGCAACGTGCAGCGCTGTGCGGCCGTCGCGCAAGCAGTCTGTGCCGCTCACTGGACTTACACTCAGCAGATGCGCTACAACACAATAGTGGCGCTCGCGCACCGCGAGCAGCAAAGCTGTCCAGCCTGCGAGCGGCTCGGCGACCGTGCAGTCTGCGCTGTGACGCATCAAGAGCTCGACGAGTGCAAGGCGGCCGTATCGACACGCGTGCAGGAGCGGCGTCCAGCCTGCGCGGTCCATTGCGTCGACATTTGCACCGTGTTCAAGCAGAGCTGTCGCTGCAAACCGCCGGCCAGCGACGGCAGCGTGAACGAGCGATGTCGCGCCGTCGCAATCGCGCTCGTCGACAGCACAGCCGCGCTCGAGCAAGAACCGAATAGTGACGACGTGGCCAGCAGCAGCTGCAACAGACAGCAGTGATGCACTGCCATCGTCATCGCCCCTGCGCTGCTGGAGACTCGCGCGACGCGCTAGCAGCAGCGACAGCACGGCGCAGTGTCCACTCGCAGCAGCGACCGTGCTTGCCGTCGAGCCGCTTGAGTCCGCATCAATATCAGCACCGCTGTCGAGCAGCAGTGCGACGGTCGCCGCGTCGCCACTGCGAGCTGCACGCATCAGCGCCGTCGCGCCTTTGCAGTCGGCTGCATCGACATTTGCGCCGCCAGCGACGAGCGCTGCGATCGCGGCGTGCGTGTTGCTATCGCTGCTACCACTCTGAGCCGCGAGCATGAGCGGCGTCGCACCGTCAGTAGCAGCTGCATCGAGGTCAGCGCCATGGCGCTGCAGTGTCTCAATCATGCGTACGTGGCCACGCTTGGCCGCATGATGCAGCGGCGTCCAGCCGTCAATGCGGTCGCCCTTGTCAGCGTACGCGCCGCGTGCGAGCAGCGTCTCGACGACCGCAACGCGGTTCTTCTGTGCAGCAACGATCAGTGGCGTGAGTCCATCGTAGTGTTGGACGTCAATCGTTGCGCCAGCCGATGCCAAGAGACCAACGACGCGGTCGAGGCCTTCGCTTGCAGCGTGCGACAGCGCGGTCCAGCCAATGCTGTCGCAGTCATTCACGCAAGCACCATGCTCGAGCAGAAGCGCGACTGCACCGACGTGGTTGCTATATGCCGCCTGCATGAGCGACGTCTCGCGGAGGTCGTCGCGGCGGTTCACGTCCGCGCCGCCAACGAGCAGTGCGAACACCGACGCGTCATGACCCTGGAACGAGGCCTGGAAGAGCGCGGTCCAGCCGCCGTTGTTCCGCGCATCGAGGTCTGCACCGCTGTCGATGAGTCTTGTAATGACGTTCGAGCGGTTGCGCGTTGCGGCCTGCAGGAGCACGGTCGTGTTGTCGGCGTCGCGGACGCGCGTGCTTGCATCGCTTGCGAGCAGCACGTCGACTGCTGCTAACGCGTTCTGGCCCATGGCATGGAACAGCGCAGTCCAGCCTTTTGCGTCCTGCGCGTCGACATCTGCACCGTGTGCGAGCAGGAGTGCGACGGTTGTTGCGTGGTTGCTGTATGCAGCCTGCATGACCGGCGTCTCGCGGATGTGTTCGCGGCTGTTGACATCTGCACTGTGCGTCAGCAACAACTCGACGACGTCGTAACAGCCATAGAACGCGGCCCACGAGAGCGCAGTCCAGCCCTGCGCGTCCGCTGCGTCGATGGCGGCACCGTGCGTTATGAGTTTGTGTACGACTGCGAGCAGGTTCTCGCTCGCTGCGATGATGAGGACGGTCCTGCCGTGGCTGTCGCGCACGTCGGTCGACGCGCCGTGTTGCAGCAGCGCCTGCACTGCTGCACACTGGTTGTGGAGTGCTGCGACCATGAGCGCAGTCGTGCCGTGTGCGTTCGTCGCATCGACTTCGATCGTGGGGTAGTGCAGCAGCAAGCGCGTGATCTGTTCGTGACCGAGCCGCGCGGCCATGATCAGCAGCGTGTCCCCAGCGCCGTCACGCGCGTTGATAGCCAGTCGGTTGTTGTTGTTGCTGCGGCTGCTACTGGCACCGCACTCGTTCTCGCTTGTTGCTGCACGCAGGAGCTGTTCGACAACACATACTCGCGCGTGCTGCACAGCGACGACCAGTTGCGCGAACACCGATCGCTCGTTGACCGCGTGAGGTGCAGCATGTGTGCTGTCCATATCCATCGACTGTGTGTGGTCCTGCCGACAGCAATGCGCGTCAGACGAGAGCGCGAAAGCGAGTGCCTGAGCGAGTCAGTGTGTGTCAGATGCTTTGGGCAGCACAACAGAGCAGATGTATCTATTCGCTCCATGAGTGTGTTTGCGTATCAAACATTAGAGCACCAAAATTACAAACATGAGCTTACTCAATTAACAAATATCAAGATTCACGGTCATATGTTCTAGTTCTAAGTATCAAATATCATGGCTGTGCAAGATCAAATGACATCGTCAATAATGTAAGTAAGCTCAAACGAACTTCTACACAAACGTACTGATATGTGGGATCATTTTTGATGTGCAACTGAATGAAGCGAATACAAAAGTATCAAAAGAGTCAGTACTTAAATACTAGTAGTACAGTAATGACGCTTAATAGTATTCAAGTACCAACACAATTGATACTTCTGATATTTATATTTGCTTAGATGTCAATACTGACACGCTCGATACTACTTGTCACATCCTATTGACACTCACAACATACGTAATACTCAAATTGGTACCAAGAAAGACACTGACACATATACTCGAACGACGTTGAGAAATGCGAGTGTGTCGATTCCAATGTACGACACTCTAGCTCGCGCGCATACTCGCTATATCCAGCCTCCTGATCTGACTGCTGCAGCGTAATACTGTACCTCGCTGTCTCGTGTATCAGGTTTGCTGTACACTATGACGCACAGTCCTACTGACCTTCCGCCGTGCTGTCCTGACGACTTGCTGCTCAGTTGACGACACCCGAGACGGCACCGATCAACGTGCTCTGGGTCGCGACGCTGCTCTTGAGGTAGCACGCCGTGCGGCCGTCCCAGTTCTCGTTGATGAACGTGTAGCCCTTGCAGCCAGCAGTCTGCGTGCACTTCGCACAGCACTCGCCAGGCGACAGACGGTATAACGCACCGCCAATGTCATTGCCGTAGAAGTCCACGTTCGTGAGCTGCTTCGTGCACTGCGCTGGCGTGTCGATGCACTGGTAGAAGTTGGAGCCCCACGGCTGACAGTACTGTCCCAACGCGCAGCATTTAGTGCCGTACGCGTTGCCACAGCTCGCCCACACCGGCGTCGCGCACGCGGGCTTCGGGTTCAGCACTTTGGACGACACGGCGCCGACAGCCGCGCGACGGACACCCGTGCCGCTCTTGAGGTAGCACGCCGACACGCCGTTCCCGTTGTAGTTGACGAACGTGTACGCCACGCAGCCCGCAGTCTGCGCGCACTTGTCGCAACACGCACTGGGTAGGATGCCGTACACAGCCGAAATGTCGTTGCCGTAGTAGTCCACACCGACCTCCTGCGTCCCGCACTGACTCGGTGTCGGTTGGCACTGGTAGTAGTGTGGGTCCCATGGCTGGCAGTACGACCCCGATGCGCAACACTTGGTGCCCTCCACACTGTTGCCGCAGTATCCGCCGTTGGAAGCACAAACTGTCGGCGCTGGCGTCGGAGTCCTCGTAGTCGGTACTGGCGTCGGAGCTGGAACTTGTGTGGTCGGTGTTGGAGTCGGTGCCCTTGTTGTTGGCGGTGGAGTCGGAGATTGTGTGGTCGGTATCGGTGTCGGTACAACCGGTGTTGGTGTCGGCGACGGAACAGCCAGTGTTGGTGCTGGAGTCGGCACCGCCGTGGTGAGGTAGCTCGGCGCCACATTTACAGGGTACTGCTCGCTCTTTCGCTTGCGGTCGTACGTGTACAGCCCAAAGTGCTTTTCGAGGTCCACATGCATGGTGTTGTCATCGGGACGGCGGTCAAAGATGTCGAACCAGAACTTGGGCGTTGCCGTGGCACCAGGAGGTTTCCACTGCGACACGGCATTGTAGTACGCGATCGAGTTCTCGAGCGAGGGCGTGACGCTCGGCGAGAGCGACGACGGTGCGCCACCGGTCGGAAACCCGGTCTCGGTCAGCAACATCTTTGACACCGGGTACTTTGCCGCCATGGCATTCCAGGCTCCCTCGAGGATCGCAACTGGCTTTGCCGGGTCGTAGCCGTTGTCAAAGAACGGGTAGATGTTCACGCCGAGGATGTCGAGGTTGTCGGACAGGATCTTCAACTGGCTGGCGTAGTTTGGGTCGAGGTACTCGGTAATGCGCTGCACGGTGCCAAACTTGACACTCGACGCCTTGGCGCCGAGCCGCGTCTTGATCGTCGACACGATGTTCAGGATCTCCGTCGCCGTGACGCCGGTCGGAAGGTTCTCATTGCCGACGAGGATCGCCTCGACCGTGCCCGTGTAGTTTTGCACCGATAGCACGGCGTTGTCGATCTCGTTCTCGAGCCACGACTCGATCGTCATGTAGACCCCGAGGTGCAGCTTGACGTTGTGCGCGGCAGCAAACTTGGCGACGTTCACGCCGTAGAACTGCGAGTAGTACGTGCGCACTTGCGTGAAGTGGGTCTTGATGAGCGCAAAGTCCGTGTTGATCGACTCCTCGAGTGCAGTAGCGTTAAACGTCTCGTTGCCGAACGGGTACGCGGCCGAGTGCATCGGGCTGTACGTCGTCGCCATGTTGCCTGGCACACTCGAGGTCACGACTTGAATCGCGGCGTGACACGTAGCGAGGAGGCTGGCGCCGATCGTGGCTGCTGCGGCGACACTGAGAGCTGCAATA
The DNA here is from genome assembly GCA_023336405.1 of Globisporangium echinulatum. Classification (NCBI taxonomy): domain Eukaryota; phylum Oomycota; class Peronosporomycetes; order Pythiales; family Pythiaceae; genus Globisporangium; species Globisporangium echinulatum. The sequence goes on along the minus strand of JAADWX010000404.1, from coordinate 13,705 downwards.
CCCCTCATGATGCTTGCTTGTGCTTGCTGAGGGGTGAGTTGGAAAGTGAGCTGTGCATGGATTGCTGCACGCGTTGCGTGGGAGACTAGCGGGCACTCGCTTGAATTGTCCAAGAGCAAGATAGCGCTGGATGGAGTTCAGACCTCGAACGTCAGTGCGCCACTGGCCCCACGTGTAGTTCCTGCATGGTTTGGTGCCGATGACCTCAGACGCGCCATTTGTGTACACACGCACAAATGCATCCATGCCACACATGCGTGCCACCTGGCGAGCCATTCATGTGTCGGTGGTCAGAGAGAGAGAGAGAGAGAGAGAGCACACTGACACCTATCGTGTGTCACAACCCCAAGGTATCAGACTCGCAAATGGTACTTGCACGGTTCCGACGCCACGCGACAGCCTCAAAAACCATACTCGGCTGTCAAGTCAACCGACGACGGGCGTGAGCAGCCCATGCATCCGTTAAAGCGACAGCTTGGCCGTAGCGAGTGGTCGAGCAGCAGGATAGCTGTGGAGAGCCAAGCGCTCGATGCCCGGAACTCTCGACGCTTGGAACGTTTGCCAATCATCAACCCGCAGTTCAGTTTAGTGTTCGAACAGAATCAATCTCGTTTCCGAAATGTGAGGCGATCGGAAAAATACATATATAAATAGTGACCTGACTCTAAAAAATATACATAAAATACTACATACGTAATATACGAGCCTGTTACAGTATTACATTCAAACAGTAAAATATAAATTCCAGCCATGTTTTAACCCCTCCACGCCCAACATTTTTTCCAATTATGTTTTACGGTATACACTGTAGTAGTGCACAGGGTTAGGTTAAAGTAAAAATAAAGGGAGAAACTCGTGCAACATGACCAGACTTTGTATAAAATAGCAAGAAAAGCAATATTAAATGTATTGCATCGCGTAATTCGATTTACAGTAGAATTGTCATCATTAGACATCACAAACAGAATATATGCGAGCCATCTTTCATATATGCAGCAAACATGAAACCAGTATATAAGTGCACGTCAAGAAAAAGCACAATATATGTTATATCGGAAGCGCGCGTTGTATAAAAATGGTTTGATGTTTTACGAATATAGATATCGCTTTTTTGTACCATCAATGACCACAAAGTATGTTCAATTACCAGCCATTGCAAGAACACACATACCAAAGCATATTTGCAGCGCCAGAATTCACAGATCTCTCATTGCCGTTGGACGTAGCCAAGATTCGAAGGTCAAGTTGTTCAAGTTCATTTACTACAGAAGTACTTTAAAAATTACGTCGAAACTTAATATATATATATATATATATATATATATATGATCATGCAACATAACCAATTTGATTTTTGTTGTTGTTCTCATTTAACCATAGTTTTAAAAGGGGTGAAATGTTAACGAGAGCATTGCTATCTCACACCATATATGCGAGCGGTCCACTGATGATATAGCTCAATTTAAACCAACAGAGTGCACGTCAAGGAAAATCAACTACTTTGAAGTATATATAAATCGCTCATTGAGGGACAAGAGCGCCATTGGTGCCACGGCGTTAATTTAACTTTGTAGCCAAAATGAAGCCGTTCAAGTTAATCTACTACAGAAGTATATTTAACATTACGTCAATACTTAAAACAAGTTGTTGCTGTGCAAAATGCTGCCTGTCAGTCATCGAGCCTTGAACAGTCGCTTTTGAGCGTGAATGTATTGTAGCGCGAAACCAAAGTATATGGAAGGAGAGTAAACAAAACAATCGAAATAAAGTTTGTATCGCGAGAACATTATTGTGACAATCAGGCCTTTTCGCTCAACATGTGACACATTCTTTACAGAGGCCAAAGATTTAAACGACCCAGGATCTTTATCTGTTCGACATCGACGGAACAGATTGCGGTCAGATAGCGTTCACTGATGAGTGATGATAGAATGGATCGAGGAAAATTTTGGTCTTGATGGTTTTGTAACCCACTGTTCGATACGCTAAATTTATGTTTTATTAATTGGTTAGACGTTTTTACCAATATAATATCACTTCTTTAAAGCATCGATGCCCACAACGCATGCACAGTCGCCACAGTAGCAAGAACAAACATGCCATGGCATATTTGTAGCACCTCAACTCACTGATGTCTCATGGCCGTTCAAATGTCATCTATGATAGTAATACTTTAAATATCACATCGATACTTAACTTGCATGCGCAAACGACTGACGACGCCTCATGACCGAATTTGTCCGCTGCCTGTTGGTTCGTGAGCATCAAATAGTCGATTTCTGGCTGCTTGGGTAGCGTGATTTGCATCTGAATCATATAGGTTATTTATTCTTCGTGTTCATACCGTTACGAACCACGAAAATAGTAAAATTCTGTTGTTTTTCTCATCTTACAATAGAGTCAGTGAGATGTAAAATGGTAGGTGTAGTCGATTTTACCGTGTAACAATACAAACCGTTTTTTTGTACCCACTTCATCCTTCTACATATGATAGCGTCACAACATGCCACCACCTTCTTTCAAGCAAGATGCTTGGTGCTGTACATAAGAATCCATACACACTATTTGTGCCCACTTCAAGTACAGTCATGTTACTCGCGCAATAGTTTTGGTAGTCAGTTTGAGTGTTTTGTTTGCTACCGCTACATTTCATGTGCTCAGTTATATACAATCAATAATGTGAGTAAATGCCTTGTGACTGCTACCTCTAAAGCGCTTAAGTCTGACATTGCAATATATAGTCGGAATTTTTCACCAGTGCGACAGTTGTTCGCGAACAGCGGTCTTCAAGGCACTAATGCCGACGTTTAGTATTTATCAGTTGTTAGTGTTTACAGGTCAATGTCGTTGTAGAGGTGGCGATGTCGCAATATATTGATTGTGTGTCAATGGAGTATGCGTCGCCTCAGTATACACTGAAATGAGTACATGCAGAAAAGAAATAATATCAACAGTCTAAGGGAACTAGGAGATTAAATGAGACTGTTGCAGGTAAAATAGCGCTGATAAAAAATAGAACTACGTAGACCTACACACTTTGAGAACTTCGCGACGTGTATTTGAAATAAAGATGATGAAAAACACGACGTTTCATGAGATTACCACTCAACTAACCAAAAATCGAAGCTGCACGCCAAATCCTCAATGCAGTTTAGCGCGAGTGTGTTTGGCAGTCGACACACACAAACCCAGCGGCTCTCATCTGAGATTGAGCGTAACACCATAACATAAAACGACTACAACGTTGACATGATCCCCGTGCGAAAGGCTCTGACCAATTCAACACATACACAACCCATACGTGCTTCCTGATCGCAACACATCACACAATTTCTACCAATAGCGTTATTCTACATTATGCTACAGCGCGATATGGATTTTAAGAATACAGTTGTGGTGAGAGCGGTCGAGGCTAAGTGGTAAGCTTACTGCAGAGGTGGCAGTGGAGATGTCTTATTGAAGGAAAATTACAGTAATGTACGCAACGCCACTGTGATTTTGGAACAGACACGAAAAATCGAACACAATACCTACACATAAACGATAGCAAATTAACACACATTACCTAGTCTAAAGATATGAGCACAGGTGTGGTATGGTTGTCTAATTTTGTAATTATGGTGAAAGTTGTTGCAGTACGTTGTGGTGAGCTATGGTACATACATGCAGTTACAGTCAGTCGTAACACTTTGCAAAATAAATTGGTGGTGGACGTGTCGATGTCGCAATAATAAACAGGTGTCAAGCGGGATATGTAACACTGCAGTGACTGTGAATAGAAAGACTTACTCAAATTGTGTATATGATGTGATATTATGACTATTTTGATTTTTTAGATTTATCCTATACTGACATTTCATGTTGTTAAACTACAGTGACATTGAAAAAAACTTCGATAACACCAGTAGAGTCGGACTTTCGTTTAGCTCAAAAATAGTCATCAAGCGCGTGCATTAATGTTTCATGACGCATAAATACTTTACCCAAGTGCGACTCGAATGACACAACAATCGCAATATTTAAATATATATGTAACATAAGTGGGACTCGAACACTAATAATAATAATATTTTTTAACGACAACACCAGTATACATTCCAAAAACACAAACCAATGTAAATGTCTATTGCCGTTCGTCTTGCATATCAGCATACATACCAAGTACAAACGATATTATGATATATGTTCGAAAATACATTTGTCGCAGCGGCGAGTTCAAGTCGCCTGGATAGTTAGTCTTAAACATAAGATATGATGAGTCAATTGACAAGTATAACTGTTAAACTCGAGGGGCTCTCATCTAACTGGGCATTTATAAACCTATTGCGTGGTGGCGAGTTTATGCAGCCTGGATTGTCGTTAATCTTATTAGCGTTTTGTTGAAGTGTAGTTGAATTTACAATGAAATAAAAGCGTCATTAATAATAGCCTCAAAATCAAAACCATTTCGAATGGTAATTTTATTACCAACATGCACGTCCTTCAAAATGAAAAGGCGATGACATATCAGTGTGTGTTATTAAATATTGGCTGCAGTGTGATAGGATGGTTGCATTTACCTCAACGTAACAACATATTGCATGGATATATTATTATATATATATGCTCTTTAGTCCATTCATAGCTATCAAGGAGTAGCACGTTATATTACATGGATATATATATCAATTTTCGATACTCATTTCAAAAATGCATGGATGGTATATTTGAAGTCTCCCAGATTTCTTTTTCTTCGCTATTTTTGTGCTAAAATTGCTTTACTTGTCAATTTGAAAGCTATATATTCCAGCGAACATGCCGGAATAATGTTTACCACTTTAACTATGAAATCGTGTGGATCACACATTGTTGTTCAAGTGAGCTAAATTGGTGTGTCCCACGCTGGTGTTGGTGCACTCTATGTCTCACTTGATTCATGATGTTGAGCTCACTTTGCAACTCGCAGTCCCTCGTAACGCACAGACTCGCACTCGCCAAGCAGCAGCCGTCGCAACTCTCGTCCTCACCTCCTCCTTCCTCCGTCTACCTTTACCTACCGCGATGGAGATCCCCAAGATCTACGGCGCACCTGCGCCCATGGTCATCCTTGCGGTTGTGCTCTCAATCGTGTACATCGTGCTCGTCGTGCGCTTCATCATCCACATCCGCGGCCTCGGCGTGACGTGGTCCGGCAAGAAGCACAAGTCCGTGCTCATTGTCGGTCCGCGTAACGCCGGCAAGACGCAGCTGCTGCACGCGCTGCGCGACGGCGAGTTCGTCGAGACCGTCAGCTCGATGAAGGAGCTCTCGACGACGTTCGCCGTGCACCCCAAGCACAACCCAGCGAAGTTTGACGCCGAACTCAACGTCATCGACTTTCCAGGCCACGAACGCCTCCGCTCGTACGTACTGTATTGCGTGTCTGTACACCAGCTGCCGCTTGCTTGAGCTATGCACTGACAACCCACACTTGTATACTCTCAATAGCCGCGTCGCGGACTTCTACCCCATCACGGGCTGCATCGTGTTTGTCGTCGACGCTGCTGACGCGCCGATGCTGCGCAAAGCCGCCGAGTACGTTCTGCTGTATACTACTGATTATAGGTGTATACGTAGCTGCACTCGTGCTCATCGCTTTGTATACGTTTTTACTTGGTATACATGGTATACAGGTTCCTGTACGACATCTTTGCAAACGCCAAGGTGAACGACTTGGCGCCGCCATTGCTGGTCGCGTGCAACAAGAGCGACGTCGCTGGCGCGAAGAGCGTCGATGCCGTGCGCGAAGCGCTCGAGAAAGAGCTCACGCAGCTCAAAACGACGCGCTCGTCGCTCGACACCGAGGGCGACGAGCAGGACCTGTCGACTGTTCCGGTCGGTCGCGATGGCGCCGCGTTCCAGTTCGCAGTCGACGCGCCGTGCGATGTGACGTTTGCGAGCATGAGCGTCAAGCGCGATGCGCTCAGCGACGTCGTTGCGTTCATGCAAAAGCACTAGATGAGGCGCAACGTCCGACAGTCGCGTAGTGCAAGCTGCACTGCTGCCTGCAGCAGCATGTTGTCGGCGTATTGCTATACGAATCTGCGTGTTTGTATACACGTGAATAGACAGCTTTTCTTTGCAATTGCATATGCACAACGGCAGACTCAGAGCCAATAACCACGAATGACAACTGAGGCGGTAATGACTGACACGCATATGCGTCGATTCGATTCCCTTCGTCCACTCATTCTGTCCCGTGCGTCACACATCCGCACTCGTTCACTACAGCAACGATGCTGGACATTGGCGACCATGCGGGATGTACGAGAGTCATGCAGTCGTTCGTAATGGTTGGTTTGATTCGTTGGTTTGATTCGGTTTGTTTGATTCGATTTGCAAACGCCATGCGAGTCAATGTGCACTCCATCAGCCCTGGCCGAGACTCGAGAGACTGTTCCCGAGTCCATACAGATGGCCCGAGTACTTGAGCGCGTTCTCGACGTTGCCGTCAAAGAACACGTCGACCATCTTGAAGAACGTCGCAGCTGTCAGCAGTGCGTCACTGCCGGCTTGGTGCATCGTGCCTATTCTCTCGACCTGCAGGTCTTCAGCGAGGCGCGAGAGGCCGCCCATCTTGTCAAAGTCCATTGCGACGTGCTTGAGGTCGAATGTCGTGGGGAAGTACGTGTGGAGCAAGTCAAAGAACGTCTCCTCCTCTGCTGGCAGTGGGCTGCACGTCAGGACTTTGAGCAGGTACCCAAAGTCCGACGACCCGTGGAACGAGACCCACTTAATGCGGTCACTGAGCACCAGTCCCGATGGCACAAGGAGCTCGCCAAAGCGCGCGACTTCGATGCCCATGGCCTCGTGCTTGGGAAAGTCAATGCCGGCTTGCTTGAGGACCTCGATCGAGTCCTGCGCGTACATGTCTTCGCTCAGGCTGAACTTAAAGTTGAACTGCCACACCGGCACGTCGCGCATGAACGAGCCGTCGTCGTGGAAGAACGCGACGCCGAGCTGGATGATCCGCAGCAAGTCGACGTTGCACCGCAACGTCTGGTACTGGTAGTCGGTCGACGTTGAGAACGAGCCAATTGGCCGCGCAACGACACCGGGGTACTCGGTGTCCATTGCGACGTAGCACTTGCGCTGCACGACGTCGCGGATGAGCTTCATGGCCTCTTCGAGGTTGCTCGCCCAAACGTCGCGGATCTCGACGTCCGGCGGCAGTCCGCGCGCAGCCAGCATCGCTCCGTTCGCGTTGACTCGTCTCGCGTCGCGTGCTGCTGTTGCTGCTGCCTAGTGCTTGCTACTGCTGCTGCTGCTGAGCTCTTGACCAAAAAGAAGGGGATCGCAGATATGCGTGGCCCACATCATATTGTAGACTCACCATTTGTATAGTAACACACTGACGTGTACCACATGTACTGAATACTTGTGTGGACCACTTGTATCGCTTTGCGTGGTCGCGGTTGCGAGTCATTGTAGATCATTTGCAGCAACAACAGACGCATCGCCTCACTCGACGCAGACAACATGGTCGGTGCGACCCAGCTGCTGCGGCTCGCGCGTGCGCCAGCGTCGACCAGTGCGCTGCGCTCGGCTCTACGTGCACGCGCTGGTGCCTCGTGCTGCTTTAGCAGCGCTACAAATGGTAACAGCGGCGACAACGACGACGACAAGGATGTGCGCCGCCCAAACGGACTGCATGCGCTCAACGACATGAACGACACGGACGGCATGAACCCGTTCGAGCGTCTGCTGCAGCACTCGCAGCAGTTTCGTGAGCACATGAGCGACGCTGAAAAGTACGAACTCGATGCCGACGACATGGACGCAGCTGCAGCAGCAGCAACAGTCGCAGTCGAACAGGACGACGATGAGCAGACGCTAGTCGATGACGACACAGACAATGGCGATCGCGTTGCCAGCGTTAGCGACAGCGACAGTGATAGTGACGATAGCGATAGCGACGATAGCGATAGCGACGATAGCGACAGCGACGATAGCGACAGCGACGATGACGATGACGATGACGCTCGAGCCATGGACAACCGCTTTAGTCAGCGCAGCGACCGCTTCCGTCCGCGCAACGACGACCGCAGCGCACGCCGAGCCGCGCACGCAGCACGGAGCGTGCGGCGCCGACTGCTCGACGCGCCGGACGACGCGCTCGACTACGAGCACGAGCTGAGCAACTTGTCGGCGGCACGTGCAAAGGAGCGCAAGTACCAGCAGCTGCTCCATCGTGAGGCCGACAAAGACCGCGTGTGCCGCAACTGCGGCGAGCGCGGGCACGTTGCGAAGCACTGCTTGCTGCCGATGATCTGCTCCAACTGCGGCGGCTTGGGCCACAAGATGCGCGACTGCGTCTTCCCCGACTACGTCTCAAGCAACGCAGTCGTCGAGGACAGTGTGACGACTCGTCAACGCGACCGGCAGCAGCGCGCGCAGGAGCGAGCGATCGACAAGCAGCGCATGGGCAAGCGCTTTGAGACGTTCAAGCACGAGTTTGACGCGCAGCTCGACGAGTACATTGCGCAGTCGGAAGCAGCTGCTGCGAAGCGCCGGCAGCGCAAAGCCGAGCGGCTCGCGCAGCAGCAGGAGAAGCAGGAGAAGCAGGAGAAGGAGGGCGACGACACGTTTAAACCTGTGATTGGGTGAGGTTGTGCAGGCTATAGCTGCTGGCCACACACAAGGACGCAGCTAGTCGTCATACACATACACATATACCCGTACATAGTTACCACACAGTGCAGTTGTAGTGAGCCAGCTTCTACATGCACTGCCTACGGCTCGACGCTCGCCATACGTATCCATAGACTCTCATCACCCAATCACTCATCTGAGTCGTCCTACTCGTCCCTCTCCTCCACTCGGCCGTAGCCGCCACCACCAGGCGTAAAGATCGTCAGCACTTCGTGCGCTTGCACATCGACCGTGTTCTTCCCACCCAAACTCAACACGCGACCGTCGACGCGCTGCAACAAGTTGATGCCGCGCGCGCCATTCGCGCCGCCTGCGAGCCCAAACGGCGCAAACGCGCGGCGCTCTGACAAAATACTGACGGTCATTGGCGCGAGGAACTCGAGTGCGCGCACGACGCCGTCGCCGCCGCGGAACGCGCCATTGCCGCCCGAGTCGGCCCGCAAGTGGAACGCGCGTAGGACGACTGGGTACCGCTTCTCGAGGATCTCGGGGTCCGTGATCCGCGTGTTCGTCATGTGCGTGTGGACGCCGCTGCGGCCGTGCCACGTCGGTCCCGCGCCAGCACCGCCCGCGATCGTCTCGTAGTACCCACCTAGCGCTGCTGAGCCAAAGCTCAGGTTGTTCATACAGCCCTGCGACGCTGCGCTCGCACCGAACGCTTTGAGGATCACGTCCGTGATGCGCTGGCTCGTCAGTACATTCCCACCGACGACCGCAGCACTAGCGCTCGGGTTCAGGATGCTGCCGTCGGCTGGGAAGACGACGTCAATAGGCGTGAGGCAGCCCTGGTTCAGCGGCAGGTCGTCGCCAATCAGTAAGCACCGGAGGCAGTAGATGATTGCCGAGTACGTCACGGCCGGCGGCGTGTTCACGTTCCCATAGACTTCGGGACCCGTGCCAGTAAAGTCAAAGACCGCCGCGTCGGTCCGGCGGTCGATCGTGATGCGCAGTGCGATCTTCGTGCCGTCGTCCATATAGTCGTGAGCATCAACGCTACCGACTTCGGGCAGCCCGTGCGCAAGCGAGAACGCGTGGAGCATCTCGCGGACTGCGACCTCAGCAGCCAACTGGATGTATCTCATATAGGCCGTGACGACTGGCAGCGTGTACTCGGCGACCAGTTCGTGCATGAGGACGACGCCGCGCTGGTTCGCTGCGACTTGCGCCTTGAGGTCCGAGAGGTTGTCGCGGAGGTTCCGCGTGCCAATGCGCGGCCGTCCGCTGTCATCAACGAGGCCTTTTTGCTCGAGGATAGCGGTGATCGCGTCTTCGCGGAACGTCCCGACGCGGCCGTCGACGAGCTTGAACGCGACGATCGCCGCGCCCTCTTCCGACAGCGTCTTGGACAGCGGCGGCATCGACCCTGGGGCAATACCGCCAATGTCGGCGTGGTGTCCGCGACTCGCCACAAAGAACTCGATCTGGCCTGAGTCTCTATCAAAGACGGGGGTAATAACAGTGATGTCCGGCAAGTGGCTCCCGCCGGCGAGCTGCGGGTGGTTCGACACGAGCACGTCGCCGTCGACGAGGTCGTCGCCCCAGTGCGCGAGCTGGTACTTGACCGCCTGCTGCATCGCACCGAGATGGACTGGAAGGTGCGGCGCGTTCGCCACGAGCCCGCCGTCGGGGCCAAAGAGCGCGCACGAAAAGTCGAGCCGCTCCTTGATGTTGACCGAGACCGACGTGCGCGCGAGCGTCTTGCCCATTTGCTCGGCAATACCCATGAACCGGTGCGCAAAGACCGAGAGCTGAATCGGGTCGAGCGGCACGTCGGCGGCGCTTGTAATAGGATCCGAATCAGTCGGGGCAAAGCGTGTCGTGCTGTCGGTTGTAAGGAACAGGTCGCCGCTCGCGAGCACTTGGACGCGCCAGTGTGACTCAACGACGACTGTCGCAGTGCCCTGCATGATGATCGCTGGGCCGCTGTACGTCGCCCCGCGTGCAGCCAGCAGCTCTTCGTGGATAAACACAGGAATGTCGCGCCAAACCTTGTCGGCGTCAAAGTAGAATGGCGTCGTCGAGTGCGGCGCGACGGCATCCGGAGCTGCTAACGATGTCGTCGGAGCGGACGAAGCCGCCGAAGCGTCCTTGAGCGCTGGTGAGATCGTGCCGCGCACACGCACGTCGTCGATCACGATCGCGCGATTCGTCAAAACAAAGCCGTACTCGCGCTGGTACGTTGCGACAAACGACGCTTCAAAGTCGAATGCAAGCAACGCAGCAGCTGCAGCCTCGAGCGATTCGCCTGCTGCACCAACGGGTCCGCGCGTCATGACCGCGTTGTCAGTCCCTTCGTAGCGCATGTTGAAAAAGAACTGGAGCTGCACGTCGCTCGTCTGAAAGCCGTCGCTCGCGAGCTCGTTCTGCACGTCGCGTGCAAGCGCTACGAGGCTGTTGACGAGGTCCGGCTTGTTACTCGCGTTGTACTCGGCCGTTGATGGCTGCTGCTTGTCGACGACGCTGTCGGCGACACTGAGGCCATACGCCGACAGGATGCCGCTGTACCTATGGATGTACACTTTCGACATGCCGAGTGCGTTCGCAATCGCACACGCGTGCTGCGGCCCAGCACCGCCAAAGCACGCGAGGATGTGCGTGCTGATGTCGTAGCCCTTCATCTGCGTGAGGTTCCGAATCGGTCGGCACATTGCTTCGTTCGCAACCCTCAAGAACCCAGACGCGACTTCCTCGAGCGTGTACTGCGTCGTACTACCTGAAGCTGCCGCGGCACTGTTGATCTCGGCAGTCAACGCTGCAAACGCGCGTTTCGAGCCATTGACGTCAAGCTCTTGGTCTTCGTTCGGGCCAAAGATCGCAGGAAAGAACGTCGGGAGGATCCGGCCAGTCACAAGGTTCGCGTCCGTGACGCTCAGGTGCCCGCCCTTGCGGTAACAGACCGGTCCTGGGTGTGCGCGCACCGACTCGGGCCCGACGACAAACATGTTGTTCTTGTAAAACAGGCGCGAGCCGCCACCGGCTGCGACCGTGTGGATGTCGAGCTGCGGCGCACGAACTGGGACGTTCGCCGTCACGCTCTCGAGCACGTGCTCGAATTTGCCGTCAAAGCGCGAGACGTCAGTTGACGTGCCGCCCATGTCAAAGCCAATGACTGCAGGTGCTGGTGTTGTGTCGGTTGTAACACGAGACGGGATACGGGTCGTACGGGCGTAGCCAACGACGCCACCGGCAGGTCCCGACAGGATCGCGCGGTGGCCGTGAAAGTGCTTCATGCGCGCGAGGCCGCCGTCGCTCTGCATGAAGCTGATCTTGACGTCGTCGAGTCCCGACGCAAAGCCGGCGCAGAACGACGCGACGTACGTCTGGATCACGGGCGTCAAGTACGCGTCGGCGCACGTCGTGTAGCCGCGCGGTACGGCTTTGATCATCGGCATGACGGCCGACGACAGTGAGATCTGCGTAAACCCAAGCTCAGACGCGACCTCGGCCGCTGCTTGCTCGTGCGCAGCAAACGTGTACGAGTGCAGCAACACGATCGCAGCGCTGCGGATGCCCGCGTCCTTGGCCGTCTATTCGATCCAATACAGTCGGGTGTATACAAATGAGTTAGGATGTCGCTTCTAACATTTGCGAACTAGTATGCCCGTATGACAAGTCGATGTGTGTATGCGCTCATACCTGGAGCTTGCAGCGCAGGTCGTCGACGTCAAGTGGCTTCGTGACACGGATGTAGTCGCCACTCACGCCACGGACGTCCGTTGCTTCACGCGCACTCGCGTCGCTGATCACTTGGAGGCGCTCGTCGACTTCGATCACTGACTCGTACAACATCTGGTAGTCATGTGTCGTTTGTAAGAAATTGTTATCACATGTTACATCATACAACATGTCACAACACAATACAACGTACATCCGGCGTGTGGATCTCGAGGTCAAAGATCTTCGGACGCGACTGGTTCCCAATGTAGAGCAAGTCGCGAAAACCCTTCGTTACGACGAGCACAGTACGTTCGCCCTGGCGCTCGAGCAGCGCGTTCGTTGCAACGGTCGTGCCCATGCGGATCTCTTGGATGCGCGACGTGTCGACTGGCTGGTCGCGCGGATGCGGCACGCCGGTCATCGCTTCGAGCACGCGGCGGATGCCCTCGCTGTTGGGCAGATATGAGACAGTAATGCCGTGAGGCGTGAGCACAGACGTGTTGACACAGCACAATCCACCGCAACGCTACGCAACGCACCGTGGCGCGTCCGGGTAGTTTGCTGGGTCCTCAGACAACAGCTTGATGACCTTGGGGCGGGTCTCCTGCACTACGCCGTGCGCATCGAGCACGTCCATCTCGGCGTACACGTCCGTAAACGTACCACCGCGGTCTATCGCGAAGCGAAACACACGTGCTGTTGCTGCCATCGTTGTCGTTGTCTCCGTTGCTGCAGTTGGTGTCTTACTGTCGTCTCGTCGGCTCTTCGGCTCTCGCTCTTGGCTCTTGTTGAGTGTGCCGAATGCGCTGTGTGCAGCGGAGTTGATGTGTGTTTTTGCGAGCGATCATTCGCGTTGCTCACACAACTTTACACAACTTCAACAGCAGCATACAAAAAGTATTGGCCAATCAGAATTTGTTCTCGCGCAATCATCAATCATCGATCCTCATAATTTACATTTATCAATACATTACTCATCCAATCATTCAGTCCTGGTCATAAATGACTGAAACATAATGCGGTTCACATCAAAAACATGATCACAAATCTGGTCCAGGATTTAACAGCGTGACGACAAACCAGTCATATCGTTGTTATTTATCAAAAGGATGCTGTTAGATTATAACATAAACTATCTTACGACCAGACAACACGATATTTTATCCGTTGAAGTTTAAACTCTCTTGCTCAAGTTCAGTTGAATCGTGTCTTGCATTTGCTGTATATAAACGCACCACCGCACTGCAGTGGCGCATGCATGAAGAAGGGCGTTCGCGTCTGGATTCGTTTGGATGCCGCCAGCTCGCACCAACGGCTCGATCGTGGATGTGTGTGTGTGTGTGTGCATGTCCCAAGAGAGCGATCAGCTCGCTGCTCG
>JAADWX010000403.1:0-23135 GCA_023336405.1 Globisporangium echinulatum | reverse complement strand
TGTCATACACGACCTGTTGAAGCACGGAGCGTGTGTGAACGCAGTGAACTCGGCGAACGAGACACCGCTGCACTTGGCAGCGAATCGCCTCGCGTACAGCCCTGTTTCAGCACTGCTGTCGACTCATGCAAATGCACGGGCGCAGGATGCTGCTGGCCGAACACCACGCGGCAACGCGCGCACATTTAGCAGTGGGGCGCAATCACGACTTTCGTGGCATCAGTGGAGACCGAGGCAGCGTGAGACTGCATATTCCAGTGAGTGACGATGTTCGTGGTGTAGAGATCGACTGGATGTTGATAAATACGTCTGAATCAGCAGTTACACTTGTATGGCCTGTATACGAATCATGCTGGTAGCGCTATGCGTGTGAAATGCGTAATGTGTTTGCCTCTGTATGATGCGGTCGCGGCTGGCACGCATACTACTGTCTGTGCATGGTGCTTCGCTCGCTGGTGCACACCGGCTCACGTTCGGTCGAGTGAGCTTCTACATGCTGAACTACAACGATGCTGCGCTCGTCTTGTCTGCTGACAGCAGCACTGCAAAGGCGCCTTTATGGTGCGCTCGCGCGTGGTCAAGTGGCGAGCGCCCACTCAAGTCTCGTGCATCCCCATTCGCACCAGCTGCCAGCAGCCTTGACAATGTCTTTATGTCTCCAGCTTGCGCCGCATAGTGAAGTGGAGTCGCTCCGTCGTCGTTGACGCAGTTCATGTCTGCTCCATGCGCCAGCAGCACGCGCACAGTGTCTTCGGTTCCCCACAGCGCGGCCTGGTGCAGCACGCTGCAGCGCTCTGGCGTCACAAAGTTCACATCCGCGCCATGTTCCAGCAGCTTCGCCACGATAGCTGAGCGGCCGTGTTGTGCAGCAAAGCACAGCACCGATGTCCCTTCCATCTCTACTGCGTTCGGGTTCGCGCCGTGTGCGAGCAGCACTGAGACACTCTCTCGTTGGTCGTTGAAAGTCGCAAAGAAGAGCGCAGTCCAGCCCTTGGTGTTTGCCGCCTCGATGTTCGCGCCGGCTGCCAGCATGTCTGCGACGACTGAGGCACTGAGGCGCTTGGATGCAAGATGGAGCGGCGTAGCACCTTTCTGCTCGACAGCAAGCACACTCGCTCCGTGTGCGAGCAGGTAGCGGACAACACGCTCGTGGCCACTCAGAGCCGCAATATGCATCGGTGTCCAGCCCTCGAAGTCGATCGCGTCCACGTTCGCGCCGTGTGCAAGCAACTCAATGACGACATCGATGTGGTTCTCTTGCGCGGCGGCGTGCAGCGCAGTCGTGTTGTGGTCATCGCTTGCGTCAGCGTTCGCGCTGTGCACCAGTAGCTCGCGAACGATGGCAATGTGACCGATGAAGGCCGCAGCGTACAGCGCCGATACGTTGTGCTTCTTGGTGCCGTTCACGTTCGCACCGAGACTTAACAGCGTCTTCACGAGAGCGTGGTGGTTGTGCCTACACGCTGCGATGAGCGGCGTGTCACCGAGGAACTCGCTGTTGGTGTAGTTTGGTGCATCGAGCAGCTCTGGACGTAGCTCGAGCTGCTCGCGAACTGCTGCCTCGTCGCCGCGACAACACGCGTCAAATAGTTGGTCTTGCGGAGACACAGTGAGCGGCGGTGATGATGCTGGCGTCGCAGTAGCTGCCTCCATGGTGTGATGCGTACTTGATGCACCTGCGTTGTCCATCTTGCACTCGTGCTGGCGCCGGTGGTGTTGTGGAGTGAGGTCGACCAAAGCGCTTGATTGTGTTGACCATGCTGAACTCGTCCACGCGAGTGACACAACATTCGCATAATCATTTAGAAATGTGCATTGAATGGAAGAATCGAATGGCAGCTATTTTTGATTGGGAAGAAGCGGTGCACCCATTCTGATCGATATCCTCGAACATTGTGACGCTCGTACAGAGTCGTTCACGATCGCGGATGACTCGCTCGACTTCGTACTCTGATGCAAAGCTCGCGAATAAGACCAATGAGCTCGACCAGCACTTACATCGACAAGATCGTCGATCCGATCGACGAGGTCGGTCGCCCTGCGTGCGCCAGTTCTACCCGATGTTCGCAACGCAAACTTTGTGACGCACGAATAACGGACTCGAGCGGTGTTAGGAGTGGCACTGAGTGAAGAGAAGAGACACGTGTGAATTGGAGCCAAGCTGGATCGTCCGATCCAGACATGCTGAAGACGCAATAGTGTGCTGCAGCACTTGTGTGACGTGGTCGTCGGTCCTTCGACTCGGAAGTCGCACAAGAGGTCTTCCATTCGTAACGCACTTCAGACTGCGTGGCAGCTGTTGTGCCACACAATGCGCCGTGTGCGAACAGTATACATTTGCTCAGTCATTTGCACCATTCGAATCACTCGAGTCGTTGTCTAATACAAAATCACGTTTGACATGTTTCGACGAATCGGTGACAGTGAAGACCGGCAGCTGCTTGAACTTGCTCGACCGACACGCTGAAGCTGCTCGAGCGGGCAAGCGATCACCAGCCGCCGCACACATTGCCACAGCTCCTCACTCTTGAAATCGACTCGCCAGCGACGCCGACCACGCACTTACAGACGCAACAATGCTCTCGCTGCGCCGTGCCACCACGACGCTCGCGCGCCGCGCCGACTCGCGCTGGATCGTTCAGGTGCGACTTGCATGCATTTGTATGTGATGGAGAGGCGTGTGGTACCAGCAATCGCAGCAGCTCACGTGGGACTTGCACCGCTATGTTCGACTCGTCACACATTCACACACACACATACAACAGGGACTCGCACAGCGCTGGAGCCACCACAAAGTGATGCCGGATGCCGACGCAGCAGTCAAAGACATCCCTGACGGCGCCAAGCTGTACGTTGCGATTGATCATAGCTGCTATCATACAGCTCTGCGTGTGCATGGACTGACAAATAGATATGTGTGGCTGCATGTACGCAGTGTCGTCGGCGGCTTTGGACTGTGCGGCATTCCCGAGAACTCGATCGCAGCGCTCGTCAAGCAGGTGTGTGCTGCTCCAATAGGTGATAAGTGATGGATGTTATGTATGTCCACAAGTCGATCGAGTGACTAACAATGCGCTGGACTCTCTTGTACAGGGTGCGAAGGACCTCACGTGCGTCTCGAACAACGCAGGCGTCGACGACTTTGGCCTCGGGCTGCTGCTCCAGACGCGTCAGGTCCGTTTGCTCTCAGTGAACTGGGTGGTAATGCAGCAGTAATCACCCATACTCACCCAATCACATATTTAGATCAAGCGCATGATCTCGTCGTACGTCGGTGAGAACGCACTGTTTGAGAAGCTGTACCTCACTGGCCAGCTCGAAGTCGAGCTCACACCGCAGGTGCGTGCTATCTCGTATTCGCTCGTATGTACTGCATAGTCTCACGACTCACTTGTGTTGGGTGATTGGGTGATTGCTATTTAGGGTACACTCGCAGAGCGCATTCGCGCAGGTGGCTCGGGTATCCCAGCGTTCTTCACGCCGACTGCGTACGGTACCGTCATCCAAGAAGGCGGCTTTCCAATCAAGTTGAATGCGGACGGCACGACGAACATCCCGAGCGCGCCGCGTGAAGTCCGGACGTTCAACGACCGCCAGTACGTCATGGAAGAGGGCATTACAGGCGACTATGCGCTCGTGAAAGCGTGGAAAGGCGACACGGACGGGAACCTCGTGTTTCGCGGGACGACGCGCAACTTCAACGTCGACGCTGCAAAAGCCGGACGCATTACGATTGCCGAAGTTGAGGAGCTGGTCGCGCCTGGCGACATCCACCCGGACGACGTACATGTCCCAAGTGTGTTTGTCCAGCGGATCTTTAAAGCGCCAGCGTCTGAAAAGCGCATTGAGCGGCTGACGCTTTCAAATAGTGACACGTCAGTCGCACGGGTATCGGCCGACCGCGAACGCATTATCAAGCGCGCTGCAAAAGAGTTGCAGGACGGCATGTACGTGAACCTCGGCATTGGCTTGCCGACGCTCGCTGCGAACTACGTGCCGGACGGCGTGACCGTCGTGCTCCAGAGCGAGAACGGCTTGCTTGGCATGGGGCCGTACCCGCGTAAAGGCGAGCAGGACGCGGATCTGATCAACGCTGGGAAAGAGACAGTCACGTACCTCCCTGGTTCGTCCACGTTCTCGTCGAGCGACTCGTTTGCAATGATCCGCGGCGGGCACATCCAGCTGACGATCCTCGGGGCGCTCCAAGTCGCAGCGAACGGCGACTTGGCGAACTGGATCATCCCCGGGAAGATGGTGAAAGGCATGGGCGGCGCAATGGATCTTGTCGGTAGCGGCAATCGCGTTGTTGTCACGATGGAGCACAATGCAAAGGGCAACGGCATGAAGATCCTGAACGCGTGCTCGCTCCCGCTCACGGGCAAAGGCGTTGTGAACACGATCATTACCGAACTCGGCGTCTTTGACGTCGTACCTGGGAAGGGTTTAGTGCTTGTCGAGATTGCGAGCACGACGACGCTCGACGAAGTGCGTGCGCGGACCGAGGCGCCATTTGACGTTGCAGCGGACCTCAAGCTCATGGACGACTGAGTTGCGTAGCGTAGCTGGTTGGTAGTATGGATTTACCTCGAAATGATCACTATCGACATGTTTGCATTGATGTGAGATTGGGTCCAGCAATATATAGCTCGGATACTTTTGGCGACACTAGCGACTCGAGGTCTTAGGACGGATGCAGTGCGTCTTAGGACATGCCGCTGTGATTGTGTGATGGTGCTGGAAGAGCTACCCAGTCACCAACTCGCCACCGTGAGCACATCCGACACACATATACGTACACAATGGCGGCTGCGAAGAAAGACACCAAGGAGATCGACTACGTGTCGATGCAGGCAAACTTGACGTCGCAGATCGAGAGCGAGCGGCAGGCCGCGAAGCGCTGGTGGGACGAGTATGGCCTGTGCTACCTCGAAGACGCCAAGGCCGAAGACTTTACGTACGACAACCGCATCCTCGCGCTCAAGGCCAAGCTCGGGGACCCAAAGTACGTCGTGTGTAGCGTATCGCCTATGAGCAAACGACGATGATGTTGTGGTGCTCGCTCTTTCTTCGTTGTGACGACCCGCTGCTCACTCGAACACACGATGCCGTCGCTGTAGGTTCCAGCGCGCAAAGCTGCAGACTACGAGCGCTGACTACGGCTGCCGCCCGCCGTTCCGCGAGTGCCACCAGAAGAAGATCTAGACAGAGTGCATGTAGGACAGAAGAGATTGAGCGAGCAGCTCCGAATAGAACGTATTTTCCGCTATTTATATACAGCAATATAGACAAAAATGGAAAAAATGTCAGCAAGCTCATCTTCCGAGTGTACACGATGCTGCTTGGGTGGACCACTGCTAACCCAAGGATGACAGGAGAACGAGCAGCTCCAAATAGCTTCCGTATTTCCGCTGAATATATACAAAAACATATATAAAATGAGAAAGTCAGTCTTGACTCGAGGCTGTGCACGAAGCTCAAGGACGGACCTCCGTTTCGACCAGCAATGCATGCGAGTACGATCAACTGACTCGACGGCAACGCCAGCACCACTGTGGCCGGCACACACACCATCATCAGCGTGACCGACAGGCGCAAGCGCTAGTATCGCAGACTGACACAACCTGAACTGCCACGAGCGACACACCTGCATCAGCACCAATGTCAACGTCTCTCAACGCATCAGTGCCACTTCATCCTCACTCACCATCCCATGACCTGATACGCATGACGCGCCGCGGCAGCGAGCTGATCGACGCTCCAGCTGCGACTACTGAAGACGCGTCAAACAACGCTGACAGCCATCCCACCCTTGCGTCACCTCTGGACCTCGACATGGACATGGCGACCACGACGAACAGCCAGCTAACGGTCCACATCGCAGTGCTCAACAGCGATGCTGCTGCTGCTCTCGCGCTCCTACAGCGCGGCACTGACGTCAACGCAGTCGATGATAATGGCGCGACGGCGTTGCACATTGCAGCGCAGACAAACAGCATTGCGGTTGCGATCACTCTGCTCGCACATGGTGCAAACGTATCGGCTACGACGCAAACTGGCGAGACGCCACTGCACTATGGAGCAGCAGCTTCGACCAGCGCAGTTCTCACAATGCTGCTCGCACACAAAGCGAGTGTCGACGCTGCAGCTGCTGACGGCCGCACGCCATTACACACTGCAGTCGAAAGCGGACAGCGCGAGAGCGTCGCGTTGCTGCTGAACCACGATGCTTGTATCGAGACTGCAACGTCCGATGGCGCGACGCCGCTCGTGCTCGCAGTGCGAAGTGGTCACATTGACGTTGTCATCGACCTGCTGAAACGTGACGCGCGCATCAACGCGGCTCGCAGCGACGGTACGACGCTGCTGCATGTTGCAACGCAGTGCGGTTTTGCAGTCATTGCCGAAGTGCTGCTCGCAGCTGGTGCGCGCGTTAACGCTCCAGACGCGACCGGCGCGATGCCATTGCTTGTTGCGACACGACTTGGCGAGTACGCAATCGTGACGCTTTTGTTCGCACATGGTGCTGACCCGAACACCGCTGCTGCAACGGACGGCACGACCGCGCTGTATCTCGCGTCTCAAAACGGCGACTGCAGTCTCGTGACCGAGCTGCTCGAGCACGGTGCACTCGTCGATGTACCAAGCCAAAGCGGCGCCACGCCGCTCCATGCGACTGCACAGCACGGCCACACGGGCGCGGTCGCAGTGCTGCTCGCGTACGGTGCAAGCGTCGATGCCCTCGACAGCGACGGCGCAACGCCGCTGTACAATGCAGTAGCGAACAGCCACTGCGAGGTCGCATGCGAACTGCTCGCACATGGCACAAACGTGCACGCAGCAACGGCTCAGACTGGCAACACGCCGCTGCTCGGTGCGGCGTTTGCTGGCGATTATGCGCTCGTGATGTTGCTACTCGTACACGGTGCAAAAGCGAACGTTGCGAACTCGCGATGCGAGACACCGCTCCACACGGCGGCATCGATCGGCGACGTTGCGATGGCAGCTGCGCTATTGCACCACTGTCCAGCAGTCGACATCGACGCTGTGACAATCAAGGGCTACACGCCACTGCGCGCTGCAGCGCAGATTGGCTCGACCGACGTCATGCAGTTCCTGCTCGTCAACGGTGCGAATGTCGACGGCGCCGGTCCGAGCTGGACCGCGCCGCTGTACGCAGCAACGACGTTTGACCATCGCGACGCTGTGACGTTGCTACTCGCACACGGTGCGGACGTGAACGCGACGGCCTGGGGCGGCAAGACACCGCTTCACATTGGGGCGGCAAGACACCGCTTCACATTGCGGCGGTCTACGGCAGCAGCAGCCTCGCGGCCGAGCTGCTCTCACACGGTGCACACGCAAACGCAATCGACGACGCAAGCCGCACGCCATTGAGCTACACGCTCCACGCAGGTCGCGCGGCGGCTGTTGGAACGCTACAGACGTACAGCGCAACGGAACTCGCTGTATTGCCGAGTGGCGGTGCACACGCAGTTGATGCTGGACGGCTACGCCAACTCATTGTCGGTGGATCCGAATCGACATCTGTATCTAGCGCTGATGGCTGCAACGAGGATGCAGCACGCGGCAGCAAGAGCTTGCGAGATAGTAGCGCGTGAACAGCTAGCTGCGCATGTATGAGAGTGGTTATATGTGAGGTATCGTCGTCGTAGCTTCTAACGTCGTAGTAGTATGTATTCGTACGAGCATCGACCTTGCAAATGACTTGTACTAAACATTTACGCTCGCCCGGGTCGTACGTCTTGACCTGTGGTGATAGTGGTGATGGTGTCTGTGATGTCAGTCATGACGATGACTGGCTGTACTCAGCGTCGGTGGGTACACAATGCGAGCAGTATGTGCGGCATTGACAGAATGGCGGAAGTCCTGTGGGAAACAAAACGACAGCAAAAAGAAGTCGATTGCGCGTGGATGCGTCTTTCAATCGTGCGGCTGTGCAGCTCGCGCACCCACGCAAGGTGGGTTTTACGCGCTTCTTGGAGCTCGTGCTTGCGTCTGTGTCTTCTTAATCGGCATGCACGGCAAGCTGTCTGCTGGCTTTTTAGCTTTAGCGAATCAACATCCAGCCAATCAACACCCAGCAGCTCTGAACTCACACATCAGCGCAACTGCGATGGATTTCAAATCGCATGGGTTCAGAGCGCACGGATGGATGGGTGGGTGCATGAGTCAAGCTACTCGGGGGAGAGCGTGAAGCGGCGGCAGCGCATGCGCATGCCGACTCGAGTGCTCAGTTCTGCATCTGCGCCGCATCGCACAGCAGTAAGAGACACCGCACTGCACCGCCGTCCGCGCAACGCAACACAACCATGAAACCGACTGCGCTGACGATCGCTGTAGCAGCATGTGCGCTCGCGCTAACGAGCGTCGCGCCATCCGCGACAGCAGCAGCAGCAGCAGCAGCGACAACAACGCGCAATGGCGTCGCGTGCCGTGCGCTCTCGAATCCAATGCAGATGACGACGCAGCTGTGCATGTGCGAGCCGTGCCACCTGTGCGAGTTTAGCTGGACGCGCGGCCGCTGCGGACTCATCAAGACGAAAGGCCAGAGCCTCTCGGACGGCTCAGACGTTTCGGTCGAGCCGCCACTGCTCGCGCCGGCGCACTGGTTCCTCTCGGACGCTGCAATCACCAAATCACGCGGCGGCGTTGCGCGTGACGGCGTGTCAGCATCAACTGCTGGCAACAACGTGCAGCCGTTCGTCGCTACCAAGGACTTCTTTGACGCAGTCTACGACGACCTCGAGGCCACTCGCGCTGGCGACCGCGTCTTCCTCACGGCCTGGAGCGTCGACAACGTCCCGTTCAAGCCTGAATCCGATCCAACGGGTGCGGTCTCGAGCTTCCAGAGCATTTTGCGCCGTGCTGTTGCCCGTGGCGTGAGCTTCCACGCGCTCGTGTGGAGCAACGTGCTCGAGCAGAAGCAGAACGTCCGCATGCGCGATTTTGTGAACGCGCTGAATAAGAATAAGAACGTGAGCAGCGGCCGAGCTGAGTTTGTCTTTGACGACCGATTGCCAGCAGCTGCGTCTGCGCACCATCAAAAGACGCTCGTCGTTCAGCGCGCGAGCGGCGACGTTGCGTGCGCGTTTGTCGGTGGCGTCGACCTCACTGGCGACCGCTGGGATGTGATTACACACGACCAGGACGCGCTCCGCAAGCGCGCTGGCATTGATCGCGGCAGCAACGGCTGGCTCGACGCGCACGTGCGGATTGAGGGGCCAGCGGCACGCGACGTCGCAACAAACTTTTTAAGCCGTTGGAACTCGAAGACGCGGCCGTCGCTCGACGCACTCGATGACGCACTGGCGTTCAACAACCCCGTGTTTGCACTGCTCGCTGAGCTTCCAGTTGCGAATGCGACGACGACAACAAAGTCGAAATCGATGGCAGCAAACTTTGACTCGGATTCAGACAACGACTCCGATTCAGATTCTGATTCAGTCGATTATTTCAGCGATTCCGATGACGCGGATTCGGACTCGAGCGACGATGTCTCGCGGGCGCTGCGGTCGACTGCTGACGCGACGACGAGTCAGTCGAACCATAGCGTCCAGATCGTACGGACGTTCAGCTGCAAGTACAAACACTACGAGTTTGCACCGAAAGGCGAGCGCTCGCTCTTTGACGCGCGCATCCACGCGATTCGCCAAGCGAAGAACTACATTTACATTGAAGACCAGTACTTTCTGCTCGTTCCCGAGTTGCTAAATGAGCTCTTAGCAGTTCTTCCGAAACTCCAACGACTCATCGTTGTTGTGCCGCGACCTGAGACTGTCGCGCGCGTCGCGGGCTACGAAAAGTACATGTTTGACATGGTCGCGCCGCTCCAGAAGCAGTTCCCCCACAAGTTTCAGCTGTACACAACGAAAGCAACGCGTCACTTGTACATCCATACGAAACTCGTAGTGATTGACGACGTGTACGTCTCGATTGGCTCGGCGAACTGGAACCGCCGGAGCATGACGAGCGACTCGGAGATTGGGACGAACATTGTCGACAGTACAGCTGCAATCAATGGCGACGGCCTGACTGTCAACCAGCTCGCGCTCGACTACCGACTGCGCAAGTTTGCCGAGCATACAAACGTTAAGTATAACGAGTTGAAGACCATGCCGTTTCTGGACGCAGCGAACACGCTTGACGTTGCTGCAAAGGACCCGAAAACGATCCTCGAAGTGCTCGAAGTCAACGAGAAGCCGTACTTTGCGGCATATGCGAGCGACTCGGTGCGCAAGGTGCTTGACCCGCAGGACGAGTGTTCGAGCAAGTGAGCATATCGTGGCGATAAGAACCGAGGGCGTTTAATGGCGAGCGTCGAGTGCGAGGCGAGCTAGCAGTTCGAAGTGCATCGAGTCGTGTGAATCGTGCGATTTGGTTCGCTCCCATCCTGAATATTACATTTTTTGCGAATTTCTCAATGCCGAAATGGTAGAAGTGCGGGTACCCAAATGATTTGCGAACCCAAAATACGGACAGTGTGTGGTTCACTTCACCTGGCTGATTTGTCGTTCCTGATTTATGGCGTGAACACTGGCTGTGGGAGCATTCGATACGTCGAACCTTTTTTTGCGAGCACTTGGAAGGTGTGTTGGCGAGAACACAGTGTTATTGCCGAGTGCTTGCTCATTTGCTGCTGTTGCCTGTTTGTGCTTTATCACGAGCATTTGCTGTGTGCGCGCAACTGCGTTCGTGAGCTGGATCGATGACGCTACTTGTCATACAGGCGGTGATTACTCGTGCGTTGATGTGTCTCTAAATGCTATATACTCTCTTTGAATCGAATATTGCTGCTTAAAATAGCAACTCAGGCCTCTCTATTATGCATATCCGCCAGCACAGACCTTGCAAACGCTACTTTCATGAAACAAAAGCGAATATCGACATTCATGAATCGCAATTCGCAATCTGAGCAGGACGCAGACCAATTAACTCAATATTTAGTATACGCATTACGAGAGGTCACATGTGATTTGCATCGTCAAGCCATTCAGCTTCCACTCAGCTCGATCGCCTGTGTCGAGTGAGTGGCGAACGAAGAGCTCCCGCTCACTTCCAGATTGTGCACGCGCTTGCCAGTGAGTTCCTCGCCCCTCGCCGCCGCCTTCGCCGCCCTCCACTCGCTCGCACACACGCACGGCAGCATGGCGATGAAGCTTGCGCTCGTGGCGCTCATCGCGATGCTCGCTGGACCAGCATTCGCGCCGTCGTCGATGTCGTCGGCGAGCATCTTTACTACCAAGCAGCGCGAGGAGATCAACTGCCGCTACCTCGGCAATCCAATGGAGATGACGCTGCACTTGTGTATCTGCCAGCCGTGCCATTTGTGCGAGTTCAGCTTCCTGAGCTTTGGCTGCGGCCTGATCGACTGGCCGGAGCTGAACCTCTCGGACGGCTCGGACGTCAAGATCGAGCAACCAGTGCTCGACCTCGACCGGTGGTTCCTCACGCGCGACGAGATTACGGCAGCGCGCGGCGGCTTCCCGCGCGACGACCTCTCGGTCTATACATCGGGGAACCACATCACGACGTTCGCAGCCACGAACGAGTACTTCCACGCGCTCTACCAGGACGTTGCGACGACCGGCGTTGACGACCGCATCTTCCTCACGGGCTGGAGCGTTGCCGACGTGCCGTTCGAGCCACAAGCCGACCCGACCGGGTCCTGGTCGGGCTTCGAGACTGTGTTTGCGAGTGCCGTGGACCGCGGCGCGACATTCCGCGCGCTCGTGTGGAGCAATCTCCTCGAGTCACAGCAGAACATCCAGGTCCGCGACTTTATGAATGGCCTCCCACAGTCGCCAAACAACGGCTCGGCGGTGTTCGTCTTTGACGACCGGCTCTCAGCACAAGCGTCGGCGCACCATCAAAAGTCCGTTGTTTTGTACCGCAAAGACGCCGAGCTCGTCGCGTTCGTCGGCGGCGTCGACCTCACGTACGACCGATGGGACACGATCAAGCACAACAACATCTGGCTGCGCAAGCGCGCCGGGATCCAAAAAGCGAACAACGGCTGGGTCGACTCGCACGTTCGGATCGAAGGGCCAGCTGCGCGCGACGTTGCTGCGAACTTTTTGGGGCGTTGGAACTCGCAGACGCTGCCGTCGCAGGACCGCATGGACTACATCCTCGACTTTGACAACCCGCCGTTTGAACCGTTAGCGCCGCTGCCCGAGACGCCTGCGGATGTGAAGCTGGAAAGGTTGACAACGCACGAGTCGAACCACAATGTCCAGATCGTGCGGACGTTCAGCTGTCTGTACAAGCAGTACGAGTTTGCGCCGAATGGCGAACTCACGCTCTTCCACGCGCGGATCAAAGCGATTCGGCAGGCGAAGAATTACATCTACATCGAAGACCAGTACTTTGTATTGGTCCCAGAACTGCTCACCGAGCTCTTAGCAGTTCTACCAGGACTCCAACGCATCATCGTCGTCGTCCCACGGCCCGAGACGCAGGCAGCGCTTGCGGGCTACGAAAAGTACATGTTTGACAACGTCGTGCCGATCCAAAAGCGCTTCCCGAACAAGCTCCAGTTCTACGCCACGAAGCAGACCCGAGCGATCTACGTCCATACAAAGCTCGTGATCATTGACGACGTGTATGTCAGCATCGGGTCTGGCAACTGGAACCGCCGCAGCATGACGAGCGACTCGGAGATTGGCGCAAACATCGTCGACGATGACGTCACAGTGAACGGCGACGGGTTGCTCGTGACAAAACTCGCGCTCGACTACCGACTGCGCAAGTTTGCCGAACATACAAACGTCAAGTACAACGAGTTGAAGACCATGCCGTTTCTGGACGCAGCCAACAAGTTTGACGACGCAGCAAAGGATCCGCTCACGACGATCGAAGCGCTCGAGCTCATTGAGAAGCCGTACTTTGCAACGTACGCGAGCGACGCCGTGCGGCAGCAGGTCGACTCGCAGGACGTCTGCTTTGACCAGACGATGCCCGTGTCCAAGTGAGCTGTTGTTGAGCTGTTCAGTCAGTAGATCAGTCAGTCTGCACATCACATCATCTACTACGGTGTTCGTTCTTCTTGTGTACGAATGGTCTGCGTCTGGTACGTCGACGGTCGTGCACGTTGCTGGGCATCATCGTCAGAGTGATCCGATTCAACTGAACAATGAGTGAAATTGAACTTGAAAACGTTAATTCGGTCAAAAAAAATGACAAATCTTTAATCACATTAGTTTATATGCAGCAAATTAACGGTAAAAAATAATATCTACCATTTGCTAATTCATTAGACTGCGTATGGACTACGCAATCGGATGCTCTAAACCATGAAATCGCATTAGCCAACAATTCTATTTCACGGCATACGCAATACGATTACCTCATAGTTTCCGTGTCCACCAATAAGCGAATGGTTCTGTCCAAACTATCTAACTGGTTCAGCTTGAAAACGTCCATTCAAAATATCGTCAAACAAACGCCATTCAAACGCCATTCAAACGCCAATCAGCAACAAGCGCTGATGAATAGTGTGAGACTTTCATTCTTACTTGCACTTCGGCACCTCAGCACATCAAGACGTCATCACATCGCGCACACATCAGCATGAGCAAGCGCAGCACGACGACGACAACGACCGCCATCGCTACGACGATAGCAACAGCACCAAACGATATGGCAGCTGACACGCATCTCACGCCGCTCGAGCTCGAGCGCCGCGAGCGCAATCGCAGCAAAGTGCGACGCAGCTACTACCGCAAAATCGTACGTGCATCAAGGACGCGTGTTTGTATGTGTAGGTGCATGTGCATGTGCATGTGTCTGCTGTCTGTGTGTAAACGTACGACACTCCCATCGCACGCAACTGACGATGCGTTGCATACACGATCGTCTAGTACAACATCAATGAGCTGCGCGCGCAGGTCGACGTGCTCGAGGACGAGTACGAGCGCATTCTGCTCGACCAAGAGCGCCGCGCCGCTCGCCTCGCAGACGTTATGACGGCTGAAGCAATTGCGCTTGCACCGACACCAAACCGCCAACAGCGCCTGCACCAACTCGCACAGGTCCGTCGACGTCTGTACACGGAGAATGCCGACTTGCGGCGCCTCCAGATGGACCACGACAAAGCGCACGGGAGTCTCCAGCACCTCGTCGACCTCGAACTCCAGGACGACGGAGCCCGCAAACTCATGGCAAGAGCCAGTTCGGAAGTCGATCTGTTACGGCCGTTCACACTCGAAGAGTGTCTCGCGGTCATTCGCGTCGCGTACGCGCGGGTTTTAGCGTTCGTAGCTGCGCAGAAGCTCAAAGAGCCAGCTACAACAGTCCTCGGGTGGACCGACCGGCGCCGCGTCAAAACTGGCTCTCTGACGTTCTGCTTTCAAAAAACGTTTGTAAACCGGCGTCACGAAGACGTCGGGAGTGCGACGTGGTCGCTCCTGACAAGCCCACGCGACCTCGCGACGCTCTTCTCGCCGTATCTGAACGTGGGTTTTAGTATCGTCCAGCGCGTCGATGCGCACAACGTTGTCGTGTACCGCACGATCGAACAGACGGATCTCGACGTTGTCCACAAGAGTCTGCTGCTCATGACGCGCGTTGCAATCGAGCGCGGCGAGATTTTGCTCGTGCGCGGCCTCGACCCGAGTCGCGTCGTCGACAATGCACTCGACCTCTCGCGCCTCGGCAAGCGCGAGCTCTGGACCGATCCGTTCATGTGGTACGTGGGGTTTTGGGCTAACTTTTATGGGGGTTGGAGGTTATATGGGTTATTCGGATTTAATGGACGACATGAATCGGTCATGGAACTGTCAAATGGCCATTTGTAGCTGACACGTGGCCACTCGAACATATCACGTGCAGGGCGCTTGTTGAGAACCCTGTCGATAGCACGGACTGCGCGTTCTCGTTCGGCGGTGAAGTCGTGACTGAGGACCCGAGCAGTCTCTTTTGGTTCATCGAAGTGCTGCTAATGGTGTTGCGCTGGGAGACGCGCGTCGTTGGGCCGCTCTTTGAGCTTCAGTAGTTCGACGGACAGTGGCAGGTGGACGGACAGTCAGACGATAGACAGCGTGTACAATAGACCTAGTGATAGACTGCACTTGACTTTTGTATACATCCGTATCAACCCACAAGCGGCCATGTGGCCACTTTAACCCAACTCATCGTGTCATCTACACAGGCTTGAGCCCCATCATCGCGCGGAGCTCTTCGTAGACCATGAGTGTAATGATCGTGTGCGGTCCAAGGCGCAACCAGTTCGGGAGCCAGCCTTTGAAGAAGCCGCGGACGCCGTCATGCCGCAAGACGTCGGCAAACGCTTTGCGAATGAGCCCAGTGGACGCGTGGAAGTCTTTATGCGACACGCCCGACGTCTTCGAGCACTCGTTCATGATCTTGGTCTTGATCACGTCGAGCGGCGACGACGCCGTTGCGGCCATGAGCCCCGCAAACATGCTCGCAATCATGTGGACTGTAAAGCCTTCTTCAAAGTGCGGCGACTGGAGCAGCACGACCTTCATGTGGTCGTAGCTCGGGAGCTGCGCGGCCGTGAGCGCCATTGCGCGGCCCGTCGTCGGCCCGACGCCACGATAGAACCCTTTGATGAGCCCATCGTGCGCGTAGATGTCGCGGCACGCAAAGAGGAACCGGTTGTTGTACCGCGCGCCTGTGCGGTCGCTCTGCATACGGACTTTCACGAGGTCCATTGGACTCGCGAGGGCACTGCCGACAGCACCGGACGTCGCGCCAGCAAGCAGTTTGATGTACAGTGGTGTCGTACCGCCAATCGACGGCCCCGAGTTTGGAAAGATCTGGTCTTCGTAGATCTCTTTGACGACGTCGTAGAGCCCAAAGCGCAGTGACGAGTACGACGCTTCGCGAATGAGCGACGCCTGGACACCCTTGTACCAGCCGTTCACGAAGCCCTCTTCGCGGAGGATCGTCACGAGGCCATGGCGAAAGCCGCGGTACCGCGTCGGTAGCACGCCAGCTGAACTAGGGTTTGTGGAAGATGGCGCGGCTTCGACGAGGCTCTGGAGCTGCAAACGCACTTTGACCGTGTCGATCGGGTGCGTGATGCTACACGCGATCGTGTTTGCAATGCCGCCGAGGACGATCTTTGTCCCGACGTTCTGCTGCAGGTCGGCGTGCTTGGGCATGCGCGGCATTGGCGGGATGTTGGTGGTCGTCGATGCTGTGGCAGTCGCCATCGTCAAAGCGTCTGGGAGTATGTGGATGGGTGGAGGAGAGAGGCGATTGACTGGATAGGAGGAGACGGAGGCGATGACGATGAAGACGGCCACGTGAGTGCGTCGCGCAGCGGGCGAGATCGACACTGAGGCAGGCAGTGCGAGCGATCGAGAAGGCAGAGCGCACGAGAAGGCGAGCGAGCAAACGTGCGACCACCGCGTCAGCACCCGCAATCCGTTTGTGCGGCCTTCGACCAAGCAGCTTGCAGCACCTTGCGTTTCTTGCAGCAGCGACGAGTTGGCGGAGAGTGGCGCTACGCTGGCGTGTGGCAGGTCGCAAGCTAATTGAGGACCTCAAAATCGGAGCCAAAATCTAAAACGAGAACATATATCGATGCATTAAGCAGAACGTGGACATGACGTACTTCAAGTTGCGCAGTGACATGCAAAAGCTAATGACAATGATGTTGCAACAAGCCTCGAAAGGCTGCAATGGTGGCGGATTCGATCCAGCAACAACAGACTTCGCATGCGACTCCAAGCAGCCACGTGCTTCATGGTCCCACATTGCGTGCTGCCTTGCCTTGCTTGGATTGCGAGTGGGCAGATGCATCGTGTTTGACAAGCATCGATGCTCGATGCGTGTCAAACGTGGCTGAAAAGGCGTCTCGGCGGTTTGCTATTGGTGCGTATTTTGGGAAGATGCGAGACGCGTCTAGGTCCAGACGCGTCTAGGTCCAGCAGTTGTGTCAGCTGCGAGTGCGTTGACGCAATGAACGCGATGGACGTCATGCTGCGCGAACGACTCGACGACGACGTCGCTGCTACTGCTGCTACTGTCGATGCCATGTCGTTTGAGTGGCGCACAACAGACGAGCGCAATGCGAGTGACAGTGATAGTGATGAAGACAATGGCGACAATGACGACGACGAGCTCATGCGCGAGTGGGCGGCGACCGAAATCCAGCGAGCGTGGCGATCAATGCGCTGCATCAGTCAGCACCAAACACCAGCGGACGCGCACAGCGAGCACTCGGTAGTACCAGCCGACGATGCGCCAACGCGCGTCGCAGACGTGTGCTGCAGCTGCTTTGGTCCGATCGAAATCAGCGCTAGCGGAGACCGCGCTGCTGGATCACACGTCGACAGCGACGACCCGCTCTTCTGCACTGCGTGCCTCTATGTCATGACAATTGCGAACCCCAAGACGCGCGCGAGCAGCCACGGCGCAGCGACGCCACTGAGCAGCGCTATTGACTCACCACTCCCGAAGCTCAGCAAGCTTGTACAGGTCGAAGCGAGGTACCAGAGTCAGCTCGAGCTGCTGCGTGCACAGCGCGCGCTGCTCCAACAGCAGCAGGACGAGATGGCGAATCGCAAAGCTGCAGAGGCGCAGCAGCTCGAAGCTGAACGCACACTCGCACGGGAGCGACGGCGGCTGTTCCAGCGCGCAGCAGCCCGTAGGAAGCGCGACGAAGCGCTCAAACTCGGACTGGCAGTCAGTAGTTGTAGCGGCGGTCCTGAGATCGACAATGACGACAGCAGCGTTGGCTCCAAGACGCCAGTCGATGCTGTCTCCAAGCCAACACGCACGAAGCGCATGAAGGAGATGCTGCCGATCCCGTTCGTGCGAACACTCGCGCTATCATCAACCAAGGCCACCGAGTCGGCTGGTAATGGTAGTAGCAATACGCCAGGCACATTGCTGCTGCTGCCGCGGCTCGACGACCGTCGGCGCCAAGTGCGCGGGTGCTACGCGCAGGATCTCACGCCGCTCGTGAACGGCCACAAGCCCAAGCTTCTGCCAGTGCCGAGTCCACTGCCGAGCAATAGCAACAGCAACAGTAGTAGTAGTGGCTACGGTCATAGTACGAGTGTAAAGAAGACGAAGTCATCGCAACACGCCCGTGGGGCGACCAGCAAGACGCGTCCAAACGTGCGACTGCGGCCGATCGTCCGCAAGCTGCAGCACGACAACCAGCAGGACGACCGTGACGCGCGCGCGTCATTGTACACACGACACGCTGCGCCACTTACAGCCGAGATCAAGCCGATTGCGTGGGTCCACGCACTTGGCAAAGGCGTGCTGGACAATGACGACCCCCACAGCTGCAGCAACACTGGTGCTAAGACGCACCAGTCGCCTACTAAGCCATTGCTTTCGACTGACGGCTACTCATTCGCGCAACTGCAGCCGGTGCCAGAGGCGAGCACTCGTGCGCCGTCGCATCTGAGCGTCGACCTGCAGCTGCAGCACCAGCTGCCGCCCACGACCATGTTAGCGTCTGATGCCAGCACCAGCAATACTAACAGTGTGACGCTCGCGCCGGTAGCAGCTGCGCCGTGGGAGTACTCGACCGATCGCCTCGCGAGTCTGTTGCAAAAGTACAACGTATCGGTCTCTGCTGCGACTGCGAGTGCGACTGCAGCAAGCGCGACGACGTCCGTAGGCAGTCGCCGAGTGTAGCAAGCGCGTCACGTACAGACCGACAGATCCATTCGCACACATCAAACACTATTGGAGCGATCGCATTCGCATACGCTCGGGCAGTAGCCACGAGAGACGAGCACGTTGCAGAGTCAATCCATTGGGTGTTGGTTGGTTGGTGGGGTGGTAGGGACATGTAGGAAAAACGCATACTTTGCTGCTCGCGACTGTTGTTGACAACGACTCAGAGCCGCGCGCGTGGTGGCGACTGCTCGTTGTCGTCGTTGTCGTCGTCGTCGTCACTTGACATGGGCACATCATCGACAACCATGAGTCGACTGATCGATCAAGTCGGACCAAGTCGGACGCTGGACCATCGACTTACATGTTGGACTTGTCCTCCCAGTCGAGCGTGCGCGCAACGGCCTTGGCCCACTGCCCCATGTACGCACTGCGCTGCTCGGCCTCCATGTTGGGCTCCCACGTCGCGCTGATCTTCCAGTTCTCGCGGAGCTCGTCGACCGTCTTCCAGAACCCAACGGCCAGCCCTGCAGCGTAGGCCGCACCGAGTGCTGTCGTCTCAGCAACGACTGGTCGGACGACTGGGACGTTCGAGATGTCGGACTGGAACTGCATCAACAAGTTGTTGACGACCATGCCGCCGTCGACCTTGAGCTTCGTGAGGTGCACGCCGCTGTCGAGCTCCATTGCGTGGACAACCTCCTGCGTCTGGTACGCAGTCGCTTCGAGCGCCGCGCGCGCAATGTGTTCGCGTGTCGCATACGCGGTCAAACCGACCAAGACGCCACGCGCGTCGTCGCGCCAGTGCGGCGCAAAGAGCCCGCCGAACGCCGGGACCAAGTACACGCCGCCGTTGTCGTCGACCTGGCGCGCGAGCTCCTCGATCTCGGGTGCGCTCGAGATCATCTTGAGGTTGTCGCGGAGCCACTGGATGAGCGCGCCCGCGTACGAGATCGAGCCTTCGAGCGCGTACACGGCCGGCTGGTCGCCAATCTTGTACCCGAGCGTGGTCAACAAGCCCTTGGTCGATGGCGTCGGCGTCGTCCCCGTGTTCATCATGAAGAAGCAGCCCGTGCCGTACGTGTTCTTGGCCTCACCCGTAGCAAAGCACGTTTGCCCAAAGAGCGCGGCCTGCTGGTCGCCGAGGTCACCGGCGATTGGGACGCCAGCGATCACACTGTCGGCGTGGCCGTTCGCGTACACTTCACTCGACGACTTGATCGCGGGCAGCAGCGCCTTGGGGATCTTGAGCGACGCAAGGATCTCGTCGTCCCACGCGAGCGTCTCGAGGCTCATGAGGTTCGTCCGCGACGCGTTTGTGACGTCCGTGACGTGGACGCCGCCGTTCACGCCGCCGCTGAGGTGCCAGATGAGCCACGTGTCCATGTTGCCAAAGAGCGCTTCGCCCTTCTCGGCCTTCTCGCGGAGCCCTGGGACGTTCTCGAGGAGCCAAATGATCTTGACCGCCGAAAAGTACGTCGCAATCGGCAGGCCCGTGACCGACCGGAAGCGGTCGCCGCCCGTGCCCATGAAGCCCTCGCCTTCACCGTTCTTGAGTCGGTGCACAATGTCGGCCGTCCGCGCGTCGTGCCACACAATCGCGTTGTACAGCGGCTTGCCAGTCAGCTTGTCCCAGATGACCGCGGTCTCGCGCTGGTTCGTGATGCCAATCGCTGCGAGCTGGTGCAGACCAATGTTGGACTTGGCGAGCGTCTCGCGCACGCACGCGTTCGTGTTTGTCATGATCTCTTCGGCATCGTGCTCGGACCAGCCCGGGTGCGGGTAGATCTGCTTGTGCTCGAGCTGGTGCGACGCGACGATCTCGCCGCTGTGCGAGAAGATGATGAAGCGCGAGCTCGTCGTGCCCTGGTCGATCGCGCCGACGTACTGCGTCTCCTGGCTCATGATGAGGATAGTGATTGGGAAGAGGGGGGAAGAGAGGGGAAGGAAGCGGCTTGGGGTCGAGGACGACACTTGCAGACTGAGCGGTCGGTAGCAGCGAGTCGCGCGTTGCGATCGACAAGGCGCGTGCCATGCTGCTGCTGCCGCAGCACACGGCGGATCCACTCGCTGGAACCGGCGAGCTGTTTGTTTGAAAACCAATGTAACCGATGACCACTGTTGTGTGAGCTGCTGACGCAGTGCCACTCGTTCGATTTCTGTACCCACTCGTGCTGTGTCAATAGTTTGACTGGAATTGAGTATGTAAGTGGGGTTGGGATCTTTTCAATGCGTTGCTGATTGCTTGGTGATCGAGAGCGAGTCGCACCACATACAACTACTAAGCCTATTGGGTATCGACAAGTAAAAGCGGCTTGCTTTTGCACATTTGAAGTAGCGAGAGAAAGGGACTTGCAAAATGGCAATGAACAAAATGCATGTCCATTCTATACAGCAGTATGCCTGAAATATCGACTTGACTTTTGCATTTCCTCAACTTCAAGTCAGCGTAGACACGCTGATGTTCACGGTCCAAAATCGACCAGCAAGTGCATCACTGAGTTCTCATTCCGGTACACTGCACTTGGTTATAGTATACGCCTGTCAACGTCACAGTCTCAACGTGCTTTCGACACGACTCATGAATCGATCTTCTTGGTGTATCGCTCTGACACGCCTCCGCCCTCACTCGTCCTCGCATGCATACACTGGTGCGAGCGAATGCAGCTCCTGCCTGCTTACCGCCGCTGCTGCTACTGCTGCATGAGCGACTCGATGAGGAGACCACGAGCTCTATGTTGCTGTTTTCTCTGTGTGTGAACGTGGAAGATGAGGGACAGCTGCATCGAAGGCATCTCCTTGAGGAGCGGCGGCGAACAGGTGAACGAAAAGGAAGTGGAGGATGGAAGCGCGTCGCCGGCGGCTCGCCTCTGTGCAGCCTCACGTCGCCATCCGGGACGCACACATCTGCCAAACCCCTTGCGTCGTGCTGCGAGTCTCGTTGCTTTTCGCTCTCTACTCGCCATCTGCAGGACCAGGCACCTCTGCTTCAACTGCTGCTTCGCTCGTCTGAAACTTCGCTTGGAGCTGCTGGTGCTTCGACCACATGTCGGCGCATCGGCTCTCGCACGCCTCACTTCAGTTTTATCTTCAACGTCATGGAGGGTGCGCGCCTCGGTTATGGGCCAGACACATGTCATCTCCTTGCGAATGTCTTGGATCCGTTCTAACCTGACTGTCAAAGCGTTGGAAGCAAGCGAACAAAGCATGGAGCTTGGCCATGCGCTATGCGACGGCAGCAACAACAGACGCCAGAGGCGGGTCACATCACAATGCACCCGACGTTAATGGCTCAGGCGATCGAAGTGCCGAGCACCAGCTGTGACGTTGCGAGCAGGCTGACGCATTGGCGCCTGATCGATTGCGTCGATTGCGCACAGCGAGCTGGTCGGCGTGATCACACATGCACTTTCAGTTTGTTTGGCTGTGTTGTGTGCGTCTTTGGTGCAGGCAGCGCAGATCTGGATGGAGCGTGCAATCATCTCACTTTGTACTCGGAAATACATTCGTGCCTGTTGTTGATGCGGCTGCTTCGTAAGCTGCTTCGTAGGCTGCTTCGCGTGAAATGGTCAACATCGCTGGGACCGACAACAGTCCGGTGCGCTATTGCTTGCAGTGATGCATCACGAGCTGCTACGCAACCAGTTTGTCGCTCCGTTTGGATCGATGATCGTAGAGATCGACGAAATGCCGCACATCGCAGCGTGCAGACACAACTGCGTCGCGTGAGTAAAGGCGCTTCTTGAGCTTGATGCAAGCGAGAACCGCGCCATGTTTGTCAAGTTGAGGCTGTATTTACAGTGTGGGCCTGATAGTGCATGACAGACCGTTCCGAGTACACTGCCGTGCGGATATCGCTGCTGTCGCTACCAGAGGCAGTGCACGTCGTGGCCCACATCAACCACTGCGCCTGTGTGCTAAAGCTCATGACGACAGTCCAACGCTATCAAGCTGCTACTGTGAAAATATGGTACGCATGACGCTTCGGGTGCGATGCAATTCGTGCGAGCAACAACTGAGGCAGTAGACACTGTCGCAATGCAGCTCCTGCAGCTCTCGTACTTTGATATGTGTCTACCTTACTGATGAACAGCGAGCAACTCGACGCCACGCACTCACAAACAGCTACGACTCCACAAACTAGCGTTAATTGAACCGATCGAACGCAAACGCAAACCAACAAGGTTCGACGCAAGTGTAATCGTAATGAGATGTTTGCTACGCTTCACAGATCGTCCTCTGTTGGCATTCGCAGTCGATCGTTCTGCACTGCTTCTGACTCCGCCATTACCCTGGGAATCAGGACGACACCGCTCGAACTATTGGCGCGTACGATATCGAGTGGCGTTCGACCGGTCGCGTCCTGTGCCCGTGCATTTGCATGAGTCGACAGCAGTGCTGAAACAGGGCTGTACGCGAGGCGATTCGCTGCCAAGTGCAGCGGTGTCTCGTTCGCCGAGTTCACTGCGTTCACACACGCTCCGTGCTTCAACAGGTCGTGTATGACA